>JAECUM010018741.1:0-102679 GCA_016617855.1 Megalonaias nervosa | reverse complement strand
ATATATATATATATATATATATATATATATATATATATATATTCAAAACTGTTATGTTCTTCTGAATTAAGTTAATGGATACTGATTAAATTTGATAAATATACGATTTACTGGCACAACAAATGATACACCAAACAATTTACTTTGTTTAACAAATATTTTTGATATTTTACAGAGATGTGTTATGACAGGTGTGTAGTATGGCGGTACTGAACATCTAATTTTAAGTACACAGATCAAATTTTTAGTTCCTTATATGCCAAAATATCGTTTTGTCGTTAAGAGCAGTCTGCTTTCTTTTCCTTTCCATGTCTCGTTTTGGGGTGGGGGGAGAAGCGGGGAGGTTTACCTCGTTTTCTCTTGTGTTACTGGAGCTATACGGTTGAACTTTGTAGTATGTCACCACCAACAGGAACTCTGCTTGAAACGAAGTGCTCTCTATGGACGTTACCATTTCTTCCGCCAATTTCACATCAGAGTTGTTCCCAAAGCCCTTGTCCTTGGACGTCGTGGTACGATAGTATATTTTCCCGTCACCTCTGACATTTATGTCGGTGTGGTACCCAAGGAGTAAAACACGGCCATCATATGCAGATCTGTAATTATCTCCATCCGGAGCATCTGCCGTCGTGAATGTTTTCTTTATGGAAACTAGACCATTACTGCTCACCTGTGTGTATGAAAGTTGGCGTATCTTTAAAACTGCCAAGCGAATAAAACTAGAGCTAATTCTAGATGGCAAATACACAGGAGTTGTATTACCAATATTTGCCCACTCCACACGGGTCTCTGACCCATGAGTCCAAACAATGTCACCACTACAGCAGATGGAAAGGATGCTGGACAGATTAAGAATATAATAATATCAACACACACCACTAAATGCTAAAGCACAGTTATAATTCCACAATGCATTTCTTTTAAAACAAATATCCATTCATCTTGTAAACACATGATATTTATCCAACCTACCTACCCAACTACTTACGCACACACACGCACGCACATCCATCCATCCATACATACATTCAGATGGTTATATCTTCTGCATTTTAAATAATTTTCATGTAACATTCAAAAGGTACCTGAAATTGGCACTAATTAAAATTGGGCAAGTGTCAAGTAAAGAAAAATCTTTGATTTTATGTTACGCCTTATGCTAATGACCTGGCAAAGTTCTATCGGTTCTTGCGATAGATCAGTTGATTGGAAAATTAGCATGCAAATACTTACGAAGATTTTTTTATATGTATTCCCACATATGGGAAACTCAAAGTTGGATGACACTTCTTGAGCCACATCATCTACATTCACCATTACTTGGTCGTTTGTATTGCTTCCGAACTGGAATCGAGCTAAACAATAAATAAATAAACAACTAAATAAATAAATACAAAAGCAAACAAACAATTATATCAGGTAATATGTGGTGGAAAAAGAAGGCGAGCATCTCTTTATTTCGAAAGACATTCGACATTTAGATAACTCTTGATAATTCTTGACTGTTGTTTTATTGCTTTTTTCTTCACGATTATAATGCATATTACGAAGTTCTGGATGTCAAATTAGTCCAAATGTTCTGAAAATAGTGAGTTTTGCTTGGATTAATTCAACCGCTTTGAATTAATGATTCAATCAATGAGTGAAAAAATCAATCAATGAGTGTAGAAACCAATCAATGAGTGAAGAAATTAATCAGTTACAATAAGAATTTAGTCAGTCTTAAATAACTATGTTATGCAACTGAAATAAAATGAAAAATTGAACGAGACTGTGAATAAAGCATAACAGTATTTCGAAAAAGACAAACTGTGATTGACAAAATTAAACAAGGGTGATGGTATTATTATTTAAGGTAGAAATAAACATATAGATTAGTTACGTTGTGATGGAGGAGGTGTTGTTGATGTCGTACTTCTCGTTATCGACGTTGTGGACGATGTCGTACTTGTACTACTAGTCGTTGATGTTGTAGATGAAGTTGTACTACTAGTCGTTGACGTTGTAGATGAAGTTGTACTTGTACTAGTGGTCATAGACGTCGTTGGACTGGTTGCAGTAGATGTTGTAGAGGTTGTTGTCGGTATTGTTGATGTATTTGTTGATGCTGATGTGCTTGTTCTTGATGAAGTCATTGTACCAGGCGAAGGAGTGCTAGTAGGCGATGTTGATGTGCTGGGTGAATCAGTTGCGATCGCAGTAGTACTTCCGGTGGTCGTGGGTTCTTCTGTCGAAGCTTGTGTGGACGGTCTTGTTGTGCCAGGCGAAGACGTAGTGTTGATTGAAGAATTGGCACCTGGTGAAGTAGCTCCGGTGGGCCTAATAGTAGTGTTTGTTGAAGATTCAGTTCCAAGAGATGCAGTTGTATAATCTGTAATGCTTGTAGACGATCCATTGGACTTTGGAGTGATTGTGCCAAGTGAACTACTTGTAGATTCTGCAGTAGTTGTACCAACTGAAATAGTTGTAGACCCTGCAGTACTTGTTCCATGAGATGTGGATGTGGACTTTACAGTACTTATAGATGATGCAGTGGGTGTAACAGAAGAAATTTGTATAGTTTCTGCTGTGGTTGTGCCAGGTGAAGAAGTGGTGGACTCTAAGGTGGTCCTGCCTGGTGAAATAGTTGTAGACTCTGAAGTAGGTGTGCCAGTACTCGTAGATTCAGAAGTTGGTGATACACTTGATGTACCTGTAGAAGAGGTGGTGGACTCGATGGTTGTTGTGAGAAGTGAACTAGTTGTAGACCCTGCAGACGTTGTAACTACTGAGCTAATTGATGACCCAACTGTACTTGTTCCGATCGATCTAGTTCTAGCTTCCGTAGTACTTGTAGATAACGCGGTCGGTGTATTAGTACTAGAAGTGGTAGACCCAACAGCTGTTGTGCCAGTTGAGCCTGCTGTAGACATTGTGGTGCTTCTACTAGCTGAACCAGTTGTAGAACCTGCCGTACTTGTTCCAAGTGATGTAGTTGTAGACTCTGTGGTACTTGTACCAGATGAGCTATTTGTTGAACCTGAAGTACTTGTTCCAAGTGATGTAGTTGTAGATTCTACAGTACTTGTATATAATGTGGTTGGTTTTTCAGTAGAAGAAGTGGTAGACTCTACGGTTGTAGTGCCAAGTGAATTAGTTGTAGATTCTGTAGTACTGGTACCAGCTGAACCAGTTGTAGACCCTGAAGTACTTGCTGCAAGTGATGTAGGTGTAGACTCTGCAGTACTTGTAGATGGTGAGGTTGGCTTTTCAGTAGAAGTAGCGGTAGACACAAGGGTTGTTGTGCCAGGTGTACTAGTTGTAGACTCTGTGGTACTTGTACCAGCCGAATCAGTTGTAGAACCTGACGTACTTGTTCCAAGTGATGTAGTTGTAGACTCGACAGTACTTGTAGATAGCGTGGTTTGTTTTTCAGTAGAAGAAGTGGTAGACTCTAGAGTTGTGCCAAGTGAACTAGTTGTAGACTCTGTGGTACTTGTACCAGCTGAACCAGTTGTAGAACCTGAAGTACTTCTTCCAAGTGATGTAGTTGTAGACTGTTTAGTACTTGTAGATAATGTGGTTGATTTTTCAGTAGAAGAAGTGGTAGACTCTAGGATTGTTGTGCTAAGTGAACTAGTTGTAGCCTCTGTGGTACTTGTTCCACCTGAACTACTTGATGAACCTGAAGTACTTGTTCCAAGTGATGTAGTTGTAGACTCTACAGTACTTGTAGATAATGTGGTTGGTTTTTCAGTAGAAGTGGTAGACTCTAGGACTGTAGTGCCAAGTGAACTAGTTGTAGATTCTGTGGTACTTGTCCCAGCTGAACCAGTTGTAGAACCTGAAGTACTTCTTCCAAGTGATGTAGTTGTAGACTCTACAGTACTTGTAGATAATGTAGTTGGATTTTCAGTAGAAGAAGTGGTTGACTCTAGGATTGTTGTGCGAAGAGAACTAGTTGTAGACTCTGTGGTACTTGTACTGGTTGAACTTGTAGAACCTGAAGTACTTGTTCCAAGTAATGTAGTTGTAGACTCGACAGTACTTGTAGACACTGTGGTAGGTTTTTCAGTAGCAGAAGTGGTAGACTCTAGGGTTGTTGTGCCAAGTGAACTAGTTGTAGACTCTGTGGTACTTGTTGAACCAGTTGTAGAACCTGACGTACTTGTTCCAAGTGATGTAGTTGTTGACTCTGTAGTACCTGTAGATAGTGTGGTTGGATTTTCAGTCGAAGAAGCGGTAGACTCTAGGGTTGTTGTGCCAGGTGTACTAGTTGTAGACTTTGTGGTACTTGTACCACCTGAACTACTTGTTGAACCTGACGAACTTGTTCCAAGTGATGTAGTTGAAGACTCTACAGTGTTTGTAGATAATGTGGTTGGTTTTTCAGTAGAAGAAGTGGTAGACTCTAGAGTTGTGCCAAGTGAACTAGTTGTAGACTCTGTGGTACTTGTACCAGCTGAACCAGTTGTAGAACCTGAAGTACTTCTTCCAAGTGATGTAGTTGTAGACTGTATAGTACTTGTAGATAATGTGGTTGATTTTTCAGTAGAAGAAGTGGTAGACTCTAGGATTGTTGTGCTAAGTGAACTAGTTGTAGCCTCTGTGGTACTTGTTCCACCTGAACTACTTGATGAACCTGAAGTACTTGTTCCAAGTGATGTAGTTGTAGACTCTACAGTACTTGTAGATAATGTGGTTGGTTTTTCAGTAGAAGTGGTAGACTCTAGGACTGTAGTGCCAAGTGAACTAGTTGTAGATTCTGTGGTACTTGTCCCAGCTGAACCAGTTGTAGAACCTGAAGTACTTCTTCCAAGTGATGTAGTTGTAGACTCTACAGTACTTGTAGATAATGTAGTTGGATTTTCAGTAGAAGAAGTGGTTGACTCTAGGATTGTTGTGCGAAGAGAACTAGTTGTAGACTCTGTGGTACTTGTACCGGTTGAACTTGTAGAACCTGAAGTACTTGTTCCAAGTAATGTAGTTGTAGACTCGACAGTACTTGTAGACACTGTGGTAGGTTTTTCAGTAGCAGAAGTGGTAGACTCTAGGGTTGTTGTGCCAAGTGAACTAGTTGTAGACTCTGTGGTACTTGTTGAACCAGTTGTAGAACCTGACGTACTTGCTCCAAGTGATGTAGTTGTTGACTCTGTAGTACCTGTAGATAGTGTGGTTGGATTTTCAGTCGAAGAAGCGGTAGACTCTAGGGTTGTTGTGCCAGGTGTACTAGTTGTGGACTTTGTGGTACTTGTACCACCTGAACTACTTGTTGAACCTGACGAACTTGTTCCAAGTGATGTAGTTGAAGACTCTACAGTGTTTGTAGATAATGTGGTTGGTTTTTCAGTAGAAGAAATGGTAGACTCTAGAGTTGTGCCAAGTGAACTAGTTGTAGACTCTGTGGTACTTGTACCAGCTGAACCAGTTGTAGAACCTGAAGTACTTCCTCCAAGTGATGTAGTTGTAGACTGTATAGTACTTGTAGATAATGTGGTTGATTTTTCAGTAGAAGAAGTGGTAGACTCTAGGATTGTTGTGCTAAGTGAACTAGTTGTAGCCTCTGTGGTACTTGTTCCACCTGAACTACTTGATGAACCTGAAGTACTGGTTCCAAGTGATGTAGTTGTAGACTCTACAGTACTTGTAGATAATGTGGTTGGTTTTTCAGTAGAAGTGGTAGACTCTAGGACTGTAGTGCCAAGTGAACTAGTTGTAGATTCTGTGGTACTTGTCCCAGCTGAACCAGTTGTAGAACCTGAAGTACTTCTTCCAAGTGATGTAGTTGTAGACTCTACAGTACTTGTAGATAATGTAGTTGGATTTTCAGTAGAAGAAGTGGTTGACTCTAGGATTGTTGTGCGAAGAGAACTAGTTGTAGACTCTGTGGTACTTGTACCGGTTGAACTTGTAGAACCTGAAGTACTTGTTCCAAGTAATGTAGTTGTAGATTCGACAGTACTTGTAGACACTGTGGTAGGTTTTTCAGTAGCAGAAGTGGTAGACTCTAGGGTTGTTGTGCCAAGTGAACTAGTTGTAGACTCTGTGGTACTTGTTGAACCAGTTGTAGAACCTGACGTACTTGTTCCAAGTGATGTAGTTGTTGACTCTGTAGTACCTGTAGATAGTGTGGTTGGATTTTCAGTCGAAGAAGCGGTAGACTCTAGGGTTGTTGTGCCAGGTGTACTAGTTGTAGACTTTGTGGTACTTGTACCACCTGAACTACTTGTTGAACCTGACGAACTTGTTCCAAGTGATGTAGTTGAAGACTCTACAGTGTTTGTAGATAATATGGTTGGTTTTTCAGTAGAAGAAGTGGTAGACTCTAGAGTTGAAGTGCCAAGAGAACTAGATGTAGATTCTGTGATACTTGTTCCAGCGGAAATACTTGATGAACCTGAAGTACCTGTTCCCAGTGATGTAGTTGTAGACTGTACAGTACTTGAAGAAAATGTGGTTGGTTTTCCAGTAGAAGAAGTGGTAGACTCTAGGATTGTAGTGCCAAGTGAACTAGTTGAAGAGTCTGTGGTACTTGATCCGGCTGAACCAGTTGTAGAACCTGACGTACTTGTTCCAGGTGATGTAGTTGTAGACTCTACAGTACCTGTAGCTAATGTGGTTGGTTTTTCAGTAGAAGAAGCGGTAGATACTAGGGTTGTTGTGCCAGGTGTACTTGTTGTAGACTCTGTGGTCATTGTACCAGCCGAACCAGTTGTAGAACCTGACGTACTTCTTCCAAGTGATGTAGTTGTAGACTCCACAATACTTGTAGGTAATGTGGTTGGTTTTTCAGTCGAAGAAGTGGTAGACTCTAGAGTTGTTGTGCCAAGTGAACTAGTTGTAGCCTCTGTGGTACTTGTACCAGCTGATCCAGTTGTAGAACCTGACGTACTTCCTCCAAGTGATGTAGTTGAAGACTCTACAGTACCTGTAGACAGTCTGGTTGGCTTTTCAGTAGAAGAAGTCGTCGACTCTAGGGTTGTTGTGCCAGGTGTACTAGTTGTAGACTTTGTGGTACCTGTACTATCTGAACCAGGTGTAGAACCTGAAGTGCTTGTTCCCAGTGATGTAGTTGTAGACTCTACAGTACTTGTAGACAATGTGGTTGGTTTTAAAGTAGAAGAAGTAGTAGACGCTAGGGTTGTTGTGCCAAGTGAACTAGTTGTAGACTCTGTGGTACTTGTACCGGCTGAACTTGTAGAACCTGAAGTACTTGTTCCCAGTGATGTAGTTGTAGACTTGACAGTACTTGTGGACACTGTGGAAGTTTTTTCAGTAGAGGAAGTGGTAGACTCTATGGTTGTTGTGCCAAGTGAACTAGTAGTAGACTCTGTGGTACTTGTACCAACTGAACCAGTTGTAGAACCTGAAGTACTTGTTCCAAGTGATGTAGTTGTAGACTCTACAGTACTTATAGATAATGTGTTTGGCTTTTCAGTAGAAGAAGTGGTAGACTCTAGGGTTGTTGTGCCAAGTGAACTAGTTGTAGCCTGTGTGGTACTTGTACCGGCTGATGCAGTTGTAGACCCTGACGTACTTGTTGCAAATGATGTAGTTGTAGACTCGACATTACTTGTAGATGACGTCGTTGGTTTTTCGGTCGAAGAAGCGGTAGACTCTATGGTTGTTGTGCCAAGTGAACTAGTTGTAGCCTCTGTGGTACTTGTACCGGTTGATGCAGTTGTAGACCTTGACGTACTTCTTCCAAGTGATGTAGTTGTAGACTCGACAGTACTTGTAGATGATGTCGTTGGTTTTTCAGTCGAAGAAGCGGTAGACGCTAGGGTTGTTGTGCCAAGTGAACTAGTTGTAGCCTCTGTGGTACTTGTACCGGCTGAAGCAGTTGTAGACCCTGACGTACTTCTTCCAAATGATGTGGTTGTAGACTCTACAATACTTGTAGATAATGTGGTTGGCGTTTCAGTCGAAGAAGTGGTAGACTCTAGGGTTGTTGTGCCAGGCGAACTAGTTGTGGATTCTGTGGTACTTGTACCGGCTGAACTAGCAGTAGAACCTGAAGTACTTGTTCCTAGTGATGTTGTTGTAGACTCGAGAGTACTTGTGGAAAATGTGGTTGTTTTATCAGCATTAGAAGAAGTAGACTCTGGGGTTGTTGTGGGAAGTGAACTAGTTGTTGACCCTGTGGTGCTTGTACCAGCTGAACCAGTTGTAGGACCTGAAGTACTTGTTCCAAGTAATGTAGTTGTAGACTCTATCGTACTTGTAGATAGTGTGGTTGATTTTTCAGTGGAAGAAGTCGTAGACTCTAGGGTTGTTGTACCAAGTGAACTAGATGTAGACTCCATGGTACTTGTACCAGCTGAACCAGTTGTAGAACCTGAAGTACTCGTTCCAAGTGATGTAGTTGTAGACTGTACAATACTTGTAGATAGCCTGGTTTGTTTTTCAGTAGAAACAGTGGTAGACTCTGGAGTTGTTGTGCCAAGTGAACTAATTGTAGACTCTGTGGTACTTGTACCAGCTGAACCAGATGTAGAACCTGACGTACTTCTTCCAAGTGATGTAGTTGTAGACTCTGCAATACTTGTAGATAATGTGGTTGGATTTTCAGTAGAAGAAGAGGTAGACTCTAGGTTTGTTGTACCAACAGAACTAGTTGTAGACTCTGTGATAGTTGTACCAGCTGAACCAGTTGTAGAACCTGAAGTACTTCTTCCAAGTGATGTAGTTGTAGACTCTACAGTACTTGTAGATAATGTGGTTGGTTTTTCAATAGAAGAAGTGGTAGACTCTAGAGTTGTTGTGCCAGGTGGACTAGTTGTAGCCTCTGTGGTACTTGTACCGTCTGAAGTAGTTTTAGACCGTGACGTACTTGCTCCAAGTGATGTAGTTGTGGACTCGACAGTACTTGTAGATAATGTGGTTGGTTTTTCAGTGGAAGAAGTGGTAGACTCTAGGGTTGTTGTGCCATGTGAACTAGTTGTAGCCTCTGTGGTACTTATGCCGGCTGATGCAGTTGTAGACCCTGAAGTGCTTGTTCCAAGTGATGTAGTTGTAGACTCGACAGTACTTGCAGAGGATGTCGTTGGTTTTTCAGTCGAAGAAGTGGTGGAATCTAGGGTTGTTGTGCCAAGTGAACTAGTTGTAGACTCTGTGGTACTTGTACGAGCCGAAGCAGTTGTAGAACCTGAGGTACTCGTTCCAAGTGATGTAGTTGTAGACTCTACAATACTTATAGATAATGTGGTTGGTTTTTCAGTAGAGGAAGTGGTAGACTCTAGAGTTGTTGTGCCAGGTGGACTAGATGTAGCCTCTGTGGTACTTGTACCGGCTGAAGTAGTTGTAGACCGTGACGTACTTGCTCGAAGTGATGTAGTTGTGGACTCGACAGTACTTGTAGATGATGAGGTTGGTTTTTCAGTGGAAGAAGTGGTAGACTCTAGGGTTGTTGTGCCATGTGAACTAGTTGTAGCCTCTGTGGTACTTATACCGGCTGATGCAGTTGTAGACCCTGACGTACTTGTTCCAAGTGATGTAGTTGTAGACTCGACAGTACTTGCAGAGGATGTCGTTGGTTTTTCAGTCGAAGAAGTGGTGGAATCTAGGGTTGTTGTGCCAAGTGAACTAGTAGTAGACTCTGTGGTACTTGTACGGGCTGAACCAGTTGTAGAACCTGAGGTACTCGTTCCAAGTGATGTAGTTGTAGACTCTACAATACTTGTAGATAATGTGGTTGGTTTTTCAGTAAAAGAAGTGGTAGACTCTAGAGTTGTTGTGCCAGGTGGACTAGTTGTAGCCTCTGTGGTACTTGTACCGGCTGAAGTAGTTTTAGACCGTGACGTACTTGCTCCAAGTGATGTAGTTGTGGACTCGACAGTACTTGTAGATGATGTGGTTGATTCTTCAGTGGAAGAAGTGGTAGACTCTAGGGTTGTTGTGCCATGTGAACTAGTTGTAGCCTCTGTGGTACTTATGCCGGCGGATGCAGTTGTAGACCCTGGCGTACTTGTTCCAAGTGATGTAGTTGTAGACTCGACAGTACTTGCAGAGGATGTCGTTGGTTTTTCAGTCGAAGAAGTGGTGGAATCTAGGGTTGTTGTGCCAAGTGAACTAGTTGTAGACTCTGTGGTACTTGTACGGGCTGAACCAGTTGTAGAACCTGAGGTACTCGTTCCAAGTGATGTAGTTGTAGACTCTAAAATACTTGTAGATAATGTGGTTGGTTTTTCAGTAGAAGAAGTGGTAGACTCTAGAGTTGTTGTGCCAGGTGGACTAGTTGTAGCCTCTGTGGTACTTGTACCGGCTGAAGTAGTTGTAGACCGTGACGTACTTGCTCCAAGTGATGTAGTTGTGGACTCGACAGTACTTGTAGATGATGTGGTTGGTTTTTCAGTGGAAGAAGTGGTAGACTCTAGGGTTGTTGTGCCATGTGAACTAGTTGTAGACTCTGTGGTACTTGTACGGGCTGAAGCAGTTGTAGAAACTGAGGTACTCGTTCCATGTGAGGTAGTTGTAGACTCTACAATACTTGTAGATAATGTGGTTGGATTTTCAGTAGAAGAAGTGGTAGACTCTAGGGTTGTTGTGCCAAGTGAACTAGTTGTGGACTCTGTGGTACTTGTACCGGCTGAACTAGCAGTAGAACCTGAAGTACTTGTTCCTAGTGATGTAGTTGTAGACTCGACAGTACTTGTAGAAAATGTGGTTGTTTTTTCAGTATAAGAAGTGGCAGACTCTAGGGTTGTTGTGGGAAGTGAACCAGTTGTAGACCCTGTTTTGCTTGTACCAGCTGAACCAGTTGTAGAACCTGAAGTACTTGTTCCAAGTGATGTAGTTGTAGACTCTGCCGTAATTGTAGATGAAGTGGTTGATTTTTCAGTAGAAGAAGCAGTAGACTCTAGGGTTGTTGTGCCAAGTAAACTAGTTGTAGACTCGGTGCTGCTTGCTGAGCCAGTTGTAAAACCTGAAATACTTGGTCCTAGTGATTTAGTTATAGACACGACAGTACTTGTAGATAATGTGTTTGGCTTTTCAGTAGAAGAAGTGGTAGACTCTAGAGTTGTTGTGCCATGTGAACTAGTTGTAGACTCTGTGGTACTTGCACCGGCTGAAGCAGTTGCAGAACCTGAGGTACTTGTTCCAAGTAATGTAGTTGTAGACTCTACGATACTTGTAGATATTGTGGTTGGATTTTCAGTAGAAGACGTGGTAGACTCTAGGGTTGTTGTGCCAAGAGAACTAGTTGAAGACTCTGTGGTACTTGTACCAGCTGAACCAGTTGTAGAACCTGAAGTACTTCTTCCAAGTGATGTAGTTGTAGACTCTACAGTAGTTGTAGAAAATATGCTTGGTTTTTCAGTAGAAGAAGTGGCAGACTCTAGGGTTGTTGAACCAAGTGGACTAGTTGTAGACTCTGTGGTACTTGTACCGGCTGAACCAGTTGTAGAGCCTGACGTACTTGTTCCAAGTGATGTAGTTGTAGACCCTACAATGCTTGTAGATAGCGTGGTTGGCTTTTCAGTAGAAGAAGCAGTAGACTCTTGTGCTGTTGTGTCAAGTGAACTAGTTGTAGTCTCTGTAGTTCTTGTACCAGATGAATCAGTTGTAGACCCTGAAGTACTTGTTCCAAGTGATGTGGTTGAAGACTCGACAGTACTTGTAGATAACGTGGTTGTTTTTTCAGTAGAAGAAGTAGTTGACTCTAGGGATGTTGTGCCAGGTGTACTAGTTGTAGACTCTGTGGTACTTGTACCGGCTGAAGCAGTTGTAGAACCTGAGGTACTTGTTCCAAGTGATGTAGTTGTAGACTCTACAACATTTGTAGATATTGTGGTTGGATTTTCAGTAGAAGACGTGGTAGACTCTAGGGTTGTTGTGCCAAGAGAACTAGTTGTAGACTCTGTGGTACTTGTACCAGCTGAACCAGTTGTAGAACCTGAAGTACTTCTTCCAATTGATGTAGGTGTAGCTTCTACCGTACTTGTAGATAATATGTTTGGTTTTTCAGTAGAAGAAGTGGTAGACTCTAGAGATGTTGTGCCAAGTGAAAAAATTGTAGACTCTGTGGTACTTGCTGAACCAGTTGTTGAACCTGAAATACTTGTTCCAGGTGATGTGGTTGTAGAATCGACAGTACTTATAGATAATGTGGTTGGTTTTTCAGTAGAAGAAGCTGTAGATTCTAGGGTTGTTGTGCCGAGTGAACTAGTTGTAGACTCTGTGGTACTTGTACCAGCTGAACCAGTTGTAGCACCTGACGTACTTGTTCCAACTGATGTAGTTGTAGACGGTACAGTACTTGTAGAAAATATGCTTGTTTCTTCAGTAGAAGACGTTTTAGACTCTGGGGTTGTTGTGCCAAGTGTACTAGTTGTAGAAACTGTGGTACTTGTACCAGCTGAACCAGTTGTAGAACCTGACGTACTTCTTCCAAGTGAGGTAGTTGTAGACTCGACAGTACTTGTAGATGATGTGGTTGGTTTTTCAGTGGAAGAAGCGGTAGACTCTAGGGTTGTTGTGCCAAGTGAACTAGTTGTAGATTCTGTGGTACTTGTACCAGCTGAACCAGTTGTAGAACCTGAAGTACTTGTTCCAACTGATGTAGTTGTTGACTCTAGAGTCCCTGTAGATAATGTGGTTATTTTTTCAGTAGAAGATGTGGTAGCCTCTAGGGTTGTTATGCCAAGTGAACTAGTTGTAGACTCTGTGGTACTACTTCCAGAACTTGAAGTACTTTTTCCAAGTGATGTTGTTGTAGACTCGACAGTACTTGTAGATAATGCGGTTGGCTTTTCAGTAGAAGAAGTGGTAGACTCTAGGGTTGTTTTGCCAAGTGAACTAGTTGTAGACTCTGTGGTGCTTGTACCAGCTGAACCAGTTGAAATTGTACTAGTTGAACTAGTTGTAGATCCTGCGGTACTTGTCCCGATCGATGTAGAAGTAGTCTCTACAGTACTTGTAGATGATGCAGTAGGTGTATTGGTAGAGGAAGTGAGAGTCTCTGAGATGGTTGTGTCAGGTGTAGAAATTGTTGTAGAACTTGTACTTGCTGATGATCCGGTGCTACTTGTACTAGTGGTGATTGATGAAGAATCTGTACTACTTGTACTAGTACCGGCGGTTGAGTAACTGTGGGTGGTTAGTAGGAAAAATCGTATTGCAAATATTGCTGTTGGAAACATTTTTATCATCTGAAAAAGAGATAACATTGATGTTGAAAGCTTGTTGCAATATAGAAAATTATTTATTTACAATTTTATTGTTTGCCTTAGCTGAAAAAGACGTATTGACTCTTGTTTGTGTTTTCAAACTGTTCTATGTTTTTCATAA
The DNA here is from genome assembly GCA_016617855.1 of Megalonaias nervosa. Lineage (NCBI taxonomy): Eukaryota > Metazoa > Mollusca > Bivalvia > Unionida > Unionidae > Megalonaias > Megalonaias nervosa. The sequence continues at coordinate 89,410 of JAECUM010018741.1, read as the reverse complement.
CTACGTGTAACATAAACATTTACGGCCATGTTTATATATTTCTAGTTCCTGGCAGCATCTTATAGCATAGTCAGTATGATCGTTGGCATGGAATTATTTACAGCCTGCCTGAAAGCTCAAACAAGGATGACCTAACTAAATAGTGTGAGGTTTCTTTATATATTGCATTCAGATAGACATTGCTACTTTGTTGAATAAGTTATATGTAGGTGGCGACTTTTGAGTTGTTGGTATTGGGCGGGTCGAGGTGGGGACGAGTTGGTTCAGACGACCACCATTTCCATTTAGAAAAGTACAATCAACATGAGCATATAATAAAAAAAGAAATTGATCGCACTGTGACAGACACACTACCTAAGTCCCGTTCTGAAAAAAAAAATCTGAATTGGTCCTTACACAATTAATTTCAAAACTCCTTGTAGAATTTGGGAAACGGATATCTAGGACACCATTATTATAAATTGTGCGAGTTCCTTCCGTTTAAAATCATAGTTAAGTTTTGGAGAATTGAGAGTCTCTTTCTCTGGTTGTATATCCATTATAAAAGATATTCAAATGCACTCCTAATGACTTTAGGATGACTGATAAATGAATTGAATAAAGTTCGAATGTATCCTTCCTGAATTTGTTATTAGTGGCAATATTACGACTAACAATAGGTACACTGATTCTCTCCTTCGCCATTCTATTAACTAGGCTAGAGTACCTACTCTAAGTGCGATAGCTCTAATTACCAATGAACATCCAACTTAAGTTATTATTAATATATCTTGCAGAAGAAGAAATAAACTTTCAGCTTGCTGAAAACTCAGCCCTTCTACGAAAACTTATGATATTAATTTATGGCATATAATAATCAACTCGCACTCTGAAGTTCCGCTCCTCCGCGATATCAAGAATTAAACAGACCAGCTATTCAATTTTTTATACAGGCTAGAGTACCGTGCCGGAAGGGGAGAATTCTTTTTGCTGTGCCATCATTACTTATACTTCTCGAATACTGAGGTAGCTGAATTTTCTTATTTCTTTGACAATCTTAGAAATGAATGCTGACATGGTTTCTGCATTTAATATCTAGTCCTGAGACATGAATGGCAGCTTAATGCCATAAGATCTCAAAGGATCAACACCATGCCATCAACTCTTCAAATAAATAAAGCAAATGTACGGGATGACGTAATAGCAAAATTATCGATGTTTAGTTGTTATATTAATATCTTGTCAAAATAGATGTCCGCTAAAGTTTTCTGAAATAAAAATACTGAAACATGATTTATCATGCGTACGAGATAAAAAAAAGTATTATTATTATTATTATTATTATTATTATTATTAAAGACAAACCATACTTGAAACCATTTAATTATTATTGAAACACGTTTATTTCTCATACAATAAATATTTTTATGAACTGATAACACCAAACGGAGCATTAAGAATAGTATCTTATAACCCTATGACGTCATAGGGATGCTATTTTTACGATTTCTAAATAATTCAAACATATCAATCAAATACTACATGAACTGTAAAATGTTAAGTACTTAAATGATTTGACTACGAAATGACACAATTTGTAAACGTTTGAAATTGTATACAATTTTGCTATTTAACGTGATGCATATACCAGCATAAAATAAAAATAAATTAGTATCCATAAATTAGATCAAGGCTACAATAGGGTAGCTTTTACCTGCTTTTGCTTCCTACATGGAGTTCTCAATCTCATAATTGGCACCAAATATTTGATTGCAAAAATGCCTCATTGTGTCAAAAAGTGACCTAAAAAGTTCTTCGCTGGCCTTTCCCTCTGTAAAATAGTCCTAGTTTATTTCATAGAAATACCTGGCTGGAGCTTTATATACATCCTAGATCAGGAGTGGGCAATAATTTTCGCAGGAGGTCCACTCGATGAGTTTTGGTAAGTCGTCACGGGCCGCACATTTTTATTATATTAATGAAATTACTTCACAATCTGTTGTACAAAAGACCCTATTATGTTCTTTCCACAACAAAGAAAATACACTTAATAACAATATTAGCTGAATTACAGGTTTATCCAAATACAGGAGGCAATTCATATTGTAAACCGTTTTGGGGGCTGGATAGAATTATTTGACGGGCCCGGCCCGCGGGCCGTATTTTGCCCACCCTTAATCTACATCTAGCTTTAGAGGGTCTTTCCTATGCATGTGCAGGACAACGGTGCTCTTGTTAAGTACCAGAGAGTATAATTTAGCAACAATGATATCCGTAGTCTCAAAGCACTGAGGAGTTTGTTTTGTTTTGTGGTGTTTAACTCCATATTTCAACACATGATAGGCTATACATGGTGGTTAGTACATTTACTGGAAGAATCCAGAGGGCCCCAGGACGAACCAACTGCCCAAGGGAAGCTACTAGCAAGCTTTCTCACATACCTATGTTAATCAAGCTGAGACTTGAAGTCACAGTGACAGAGGTGAGATGTGTGAGTGATCTGTAAGGGCGAGAGCATTAGATCACTCGGCACCAAGGGCCTCCCTTGAACAATTGGAGAGAGAGAGAGAGAGAGAGAGAGAGAGAGAGAGAGAGAGTGTGTGTGTGTGTGTGTATCTTCTATTTTATTCTTTGGTCGAAGGTTCACGAGCGATTGTTTTATTTTTATATTACACAAATTAACAGCACGAAATACGAACTCGGATGATTTCCGTCTCAACGACTGTTTAGTTAAAATATAGCGTGCATTGCTCTTCTTTTTGTATTCGTATAAAGTTACAGCTAGGCGCGGACCATATCTGTCATGTCCAAACACCACGCCATATAGAGATTATCAGACGACAAATAAACTATCGGGGTTACAGAGAAAACCGTATTCATCTCTATCATTATACACAGATTTAGTCAAGACAGATTAGGAGGCATGTTAATCCCATCTCTATATGCTTATAAACCCGCAGGTCCGTTTTTGTGGCTCTAACGCCATTTTCAGCACAAGAATGGACATGCATGGCGGTCACTCTTACTGGTGGACGAAGAACCCGTTAAAAAACCGGTAAGAGCCACAGACCCACCGGAAGCTACTGGTAGGCTTTCTCATATACCCACACTGGCTGAGCCCGAGACTCGAACCCACTGAAATAGACGTGAGATCGTTGTGATCGGTACAGTCGATAGCTTTAGACCACTCGATTACCCTTGGCCCAAAGTCCATTTGTAACGTCAATTGTATCGTTTTATCCTGAGTCGCTGACATACACTAAATGACTGAAAAATGGTAAAGTGTGAAGGGACGATGTGCCATATTTCTGAGAGCTTAAAAAGCTCTAATATGCGTTTCGGGGGTATGATAGGGTCAACAAACCACAGAGAAGTAAAACCCGCTGTGTTTCCTCCAGCGAATACATACAAATCACGGATGGAGAAAAAAAAAAACGGGATAGTTAAATTGGTAGCGCGTATAGTTGGTAGAAAAGTGGGAACATACACTGAAAAGTACGTAAAATCATAGATAGAGGTAGGTTGTCGGGTGGACGGATTAGAAACTAAGCACACGTATTCACGTGTGTGTGTTTGTGTGTGATTTGGATTTGTAATGTAGCTTTAACAATTTTCCAGTCATATCGCTACGATAACTGCAGTGTGGCAGTTTATAGTTATGTCTAGCAAAGGGGCATCATGCCGCAGACATGTAGCATCATGTCCCACTTAATCACCTTATCCTGACACCAAGCAGACCAGTCCTAATACTAACCTTTGAACGCTGAGCGCCAAGCGAGGCAGCTGCTATTAACATTTTTTAATAAGTTTTTGATATGACTTGGCTTGGGTTCGAACCCGCGACTTCCCGCATCCGAGGCGGACGTTCTAACCACTTAGGCCATCGGAGCGATCCATGTTAGGGTGTGAGGAAATGAATCGACGGTAATATCATTAAGGTAGAGGATTAACATGAATGTATATATGAACGCACATGAGTAAGAATGAAAGAACATGAAATGTAAAAATCGAAGAACATTTGAACTTAGAGATAATATGCAAATACTATAACGTTTCAAATACATTCGTATTCTTTTCTTCTATTGTGTTTGCTTACTTCTGCAATGTCACTGCACGAAACTGTTCTGTGCAACGCCACATAGATGCTGAGCAATTTAAAAGCAGAAAAAGAACAGTCATTTTCAGCCCATTTTTATCATCAGCGATTCAGACTCCATTAATGATTCAATTCGCTCATTGGCGTTGCTATTGTATAATCATATCACTAGCACATAATCATATCACTAGCACAACGCTGACTTTTAAAAAAAAAAATATTTATAAGTGTATTTTTTTAGAAAGAATTATATCACCAAAATGGCGATTTGCTTTGTTTTAAACAGTTTGGCATTTTACCATTAAGTTGATAGTCATTTAAAAAGGCTAATCTACTTTAAAATATTTGATAGCAAATCAGTACATAATTCATTGAATCCAGCTTAATAAATCAATATATAATTCATTGAATCCAGCTTAATAAACCAATACATAATTCAATGAATCCAGCTTAATAAATCAATACATAATTCATTGAATCCAGCTTAATAAATCAATACATAATTCATTGAATCCAGCTTAATAAATCAATACATAATTCATTGAATCCAGCTTTGATAGCAAATCAATACATAATTCATTGAATCCAGCTTAATAAATCAATACATAATTCATTGAATCCAGCTTAATAAATCAATACATAATTCATTGAATCCAGCTTAATAAATTAATACATAATTCATTGAATCCAGCTTAAATGAACTAGTCAGTTAATCAGAATGTTCAATCGTGTCTCGGTATTGTAAGAAGTCTTTCAAGTGGAGAAGAAAAGCAACGTGACAAATGTAGTACAAGCCGAAATAACTATAATCAGTTCAGAAATGATTCTTCTTAAGCATATAAGTGATATATCCTTTTGATAGATTTATTTCTTCAAACTTACATGTTTTTACTGGTTGATGATTTGCAAAATTTACAAACTTTGTTCTAAAATTTTCCAAGTAGAGTTTGATTTCTTTATTTTTGGGTTGTTCCGATTTGAGAACTTGCAGATTTATTACGTCAGTCTTAGACTATAATGCCCAAACTCAATACACGGCATGCAAGTAACGAACATATTCATTAAGAAGTTAGTTTTAGGACTGGTTGGTCTGGTGTCAGGATAAAGTGACTGAGTGGGACATGATGCTACATGTTTACGGCATGATGCTTCAGTGCTAGACATCACTCTAAACTCTCTCTCTCTCTCTCTCTCTCTCTCTCTCTCTCACACACACACACACACACACACACATAATTTGACTGTGGGAGAGTTGCATCATCGATATTTGATTGTAATCACGATTGTCGTTAAAATTTAGGCTGACGATCATATATTATGCGCATAAGAAATAAAGAGCTGTACATTATGCGCGTGTGTGTGTGTGTGTGTGTGTGTGTGTGTGTGTGTGTGTGACGTAGTTTTAACAGTTGCAGTCACTGTCAGTCATATTATCCTGACACCAGGCCGACCAGTCCTAACACTAATTTCTTAATGCTGAACGCCACGAGAGGCAGCTGCGAGTATAAATTTTATAAGTTTTTGGTGTGACTCGACCTAGGTTCGAACCCACATCCGAAGCAGATTGCTTTAACCACTTATGCCACCGGATCAGTCGTTATTCTCACACCATTCCTATCAACAGCTCATGAACCCTCCTTATTTTGCGGTGGAATTCGGTTTGGCATTTTTCAAAAGCTCCAAAACATAACAATTTCAGTATCCGATTTTATCCGAAATTACTAACAAAGATCCCATTGCTTGGCACTCAACAAAGTTGAACAATTGGTGTCATACTACTGACCCCGGGAGGCCGTGTGGTCAAGTGCATTCGTCTTTACAGTTCACCGACATTTCACCTCTCCGCGTTGGTTCGAATCTCTGGGAACTTTTTTTATGCTGACCACCATGTATTGCCTATGATGTACTGAAAAAGGTCGTAATCCACCACAACAACAACGACACTATACTGAACACAATCTACAAACGTGTATTGAGTTTTTCGGAAAGAAATCCTTTAACACTATCTGAAGAACATTATTTAAGTACACGATAAGGTCAAACATCAAAATGACGTTATAAACTTATTGATATCTTGACAGATAAAGACCGAGTTTTCACCTCATCAGAATGAGCGATCAGCTAACGGTAAACGTAACTGTCCTACATAGTTTCAATTGCCACATCCATGTTACAAAAGTTACAGTGAACTCAAATAACTTATAATGAATATTAAAGCTAAAGATAGGCTTAGCCTAACCATATCAAATTATTGTCAGGTGCCTCTGACGCACACCACAAAATGGCTTTACGCATTTCGGCAAATTTTATCGCAAACGTTTAGGTGTGACATTCGATGGCTGTTAGATAACATAGGAATATACAGGAACAACGACACAGTTGGAATCATATATTCACAGAGGTGATTTAAAAAAAAAAAAAAGAAAAAAAAAACAACTACCTACAAAAGAGAAGGAAATGGTGTTCTATTGTGGGTCTCACATTTAAAACACATACCCTTAACATGAACGGTGCAGGAAACATATGCCTTCGAAATATTGTGATAATCAATTCACTGTGTCTGACTGCAATCAAGGAGTGTCTCACTGCAATCAAGAGGTCTTCCCAGTCCTATCCCGAGGTGGCTGACTGTATGCATTCTTGGGAAAGACACTTGGCTTGATAAAGGACAGTAATGTGTTAAAAGTGTCGTTCAAATCAGCAACAAGGAACTCTGGTTAACCTTTTGCAGGATGTTTGCTTGTCGCTAAAATGTGCATTTTGTGTTTGAATTTTGTTTCTTTTGGCCGCAAAGTCAAGCTTTGTGATGGACCCTCAAGCATTTAGACGCGATATCCTTTTCATTTGAATGACGCGATAATTTGATTCCTATGCTCTGTTTTAAAGAATGCTGCTGTCAACTTTTCTTTCTTTGTATCATAACATCGAAGAAAACCAGGTGACAACTATAATTATTGCACAGCATCAAGGAAACGTGCAAAGACAAGTAATGAAAAAGACACCGGTTGAATTAATGCATATTTTTCTTCTATATTTTTAAAGAAGACCTAAATTATTTAGAATTGTTTTATTTCTAAATACGGACTCAGATGATTCCAAGTTTCAGATTTACAATGTTCAAGTAAATTTAAATGTCTCAACGACTGTTTAGTTTATGTATAGTATGCACTACTCTGGTAGCATATTTGTATCCGTATAAAATAACAGCTTGGATCCGAATGTGATGATAATTTACCTATTTAAGTCGAATTATCCTCGTGTGCGACCAACTGGCCATGTACGAGTAATGATGATCATGGCCTTCCAGCATGCGATCAAGGATGCATGTGCGTGCTAATAGCCGCGGACCAGATCCAAGCCGCTACTTAGTTTTATCGCCTTATTTAAATCATAGCGTGTAGCTTTAAGATCGCTTCTTTGGCCCGCGCCATGGAAGAAGTTGCACATACCTTCTATAAAGAGATTTTCAGACGACAACTAAACTATCCAGGTGACTGAAAATACCTGTATTGATCGCCGTGGTCATACTTAGATCTAGACAATACAGATTAGCGCTCCATTTAATCCGATCCCTATATGTGTTTAAGTTCGTATGTTAATTTGCAACACCATGTCTATCGTTTTATCCTTAGTCACGCACACAAACTCCAAATCATAAGGTGCAATGGGAACAATTGCCATATTTTTCAAAAGCGTATAAAGCTCTGACATGTTTATGATGTCTTTCGAAGAGTAAGATGGAGTCGATAAATAACAGATAGAAAAAGGAAAGGGGGGGGGGACGAGATGGACAAAGAAATGGGATAATTAAATAGATCGGAAGCTTGCATAGTTGATAGTAAGGCTGCAGCACTAAATAGCATGTAAGTAGCGGGATAGGTAGGTCGGTTGACGGGTGGACGAATTAGAAAGCGAGTATAGATAGTCGCGCTAGGTTATAAGACGGTTTGGACGGTTTGACGAATGGATCCATTTGGTAGAGGGTAAACTAGAATATATAGATGAACGCAAATGAGGGTGACTGAAAGAATTTGAGATGTTTGTAAACATGGGCGAACAATTAGTTAGATACTTAGTGTTCAAAATAGGTTGGAGTTAGTTCCTTTCAACTTTATAAACCAGAAGGATCAACTATATTTGTACTGTGCTTGCTTCATTCTACGAAGTCACTCTCTAGGAAGCAAGCTTTCATTGACTAAGTTTCTGCAAGGTTTCGAAGAATTGGGAACCGGTATATTCCAACTACATCAGACATTGAAGAAAAAGAATGATACATTGACTAAATCACGAATTCGTTTTGCAACCACTAAGCGGCAAACTGAGCGATACTGTTCAGCGCAACGCCACACAGATGTCCAAGTAATAGAAACAAAAAGGAATTATCATTTAGAGATATTTTTAGTATGAGTGATTCGGGATCCATTAATGATTCAGTTCATTCCCTTCTGTTGCTAAAGTACAGTATTATCGCTAATGCAACGCTTATCACTTTTTGATTATGTAGCCAAGTTGTGAGTTGCTTTGTTTTGCTCAGTTGGACATTTCACCATTTATAATTAATAGTCATTTTAAAATGTTAATAGATGAAATGGCACATTAATATATAATTCATTCAGATAAGATCAATAAATCAAGTAAATCAAGTGATTAATTAATCAGTCTAACCGAATCTGGTGTGAAACCAGTCTTTAAGTATGTTAGATAGTCACTTTGGTTCCGTGGTTAGAGGGATGGGCTCGCGACCAGAAGGGTGCGGCTTCGAAATCTACCACGGAATCATACTGAGGCGCAACTATAGTGGGTGCCTGTGCCAGGCACTTTACTTAAATTACTTCTGCACTAAATAACCTTCATGCGATGTTGTCCCTTAAGACAATATACCAAACCTTGTCGCAGTTACGTATATCCCTATCATCCCCAACCTAGAACTTGTCACAGTTACGTACATCGCTATTATCCCCAACATCGAACTTGTCACAGTTATGTATATCGCTTTCATCCTCAACATCGAACTTGTCACAATTATGCATATCGCTATCATCCCCAACCTCGAACTTTTCAGTTACGAATCTACCTATCATCCCAAACCTCGAACCTGTCACAGTAACATATATCCCTATCATCCCCAACCTCGATCTTGTCATAGTTACATATATCACTATCATTCCCATCCAAGAACTTGTTACAGTTACGTATCTCCCTAATATCGCCAACCTCCAACTTGTCACAGTTACGTATATTGCTATCATTCCCAACCTCTAACTTGTCACAACAAAAAATCGCCTCCGAATTAATTTCCTAATCAAAATGTAAGTGACATCTACTTTTGATAGGTTTATTTCTTGAAAGTTAATTGGGTTTTTTTTTAGTATATGATTTGTTAATTTTAATTTTTTTTTTCCCCTCAAATTTAGAACTGCTGCTTTGATTCCTTTTGAGGTTGTTCTGACTTAGAAATATGTACATTTAATTGCTTGAGGATTATCACATGTTGCCCTAACTAAACACACACTCGTAAGCAACGAAAGTTTTCATGAACATGTCGTCACCTTACATGGGATTACATAGCTAGGTTAAACGGGGTGGGGTGGGATGGGGGAAACATGATCGAGAGTTGATATTAATCACGCTTGTCGCTTACTTTTCGTTGATGATCATGTAATATGTGAGTAAGAAATGAAGGGCTGTACGTTTATGTTTAGATTTTCATTCCTACCCTCACCACATTCATGTCAATAAATTATGGCCCATCATTGTTTTACATTGGAAATGGATTTGAAATTAAAAAGTTTCAAAACATATAACATTCCAGGATCGATATTATCCGAGATTATATTGAAACATGTACGATCTACAAGATGGAACGTAACAATGCAACAACAAAATATAAAGAAGAATCAAACTAAAGCAACTTGGATAGCACCTCATTTTGAATGGACCTCGTATCAGTGACCATAACCGGAAATCTGTTTTGTATACTAAACAAGAAGTATTACAAAAGACGTTGAAATTTATATATTTTTTTAAGATTACCCCATGATCCCTGTCTGTGTGGCAGACAAGAGAAAAAGTAGCATTTCTCATGCTGGTTACAAATGGACACGCGACTTGCGGAATTTGGTGACTGTTGGAATAGCGGTGCAAGTAACGAGCACGGGGTTCTATACATTGCCCCACCCTGTCGGAATCATTTTAGTCCAGTGATTAAGTTGCTTTTTTTTTTTACACCCATCAAGTGACATTTTTACGGCAAACCTAAGTTAGATTATCTTCATTAATTAGCCATAGAAAATTTCCACGCTGTATGTGGCATATATTAAAAAATAACATGCATTTAAAGTGTTGGTATAAAGCAATTTGATATACCAATACTATTGGTATATCAAATTGTGATCCGCCCATGGCGCAATAATACGCATACATAAACATTCTCGCGAGCGTCTACAGCTGATTCTAGATCAATAATCAATTTCTACACATTAGTCACTAATGACGTATGAAAATAACGATGAAAAGTATTAATAATCCCCGTTTTCTAAATTAATTTAATATGGTACACATTTTCATCACAATCCTTTCTGCTTTCTGTTCTCCCTTCCCCTCTCATGCATAACGGACAAACTGCGCAGAAATGTGGAATGAGAGAGTAAAGGAATTTGGGCTGGATTAAAACCTTGAAATAGAAATTACACCAAGTAACCTACAAGAATATGGTTCGTCGTAACGATACGTGTGCACTTTCCTTGGGATTTATCTACAGTGTTTATCAATGACACAAAGTTACAAACCAGTAAATTCCTCGGATACGTGGTACACATACTGTGATATATTTAATGTTATGTTTTGTTGTTTTTTCTCAAAACATACCATAATGTTCTAACAAATCGATTATTATTATTTAAATACGAAAATGTCCAAAGGCCTATCTCTCTCTCTCTCTCTCTCTCTCTCTCTCTCTCTCTCTCTCTCTCTTGACCATCGTAGCAGGATACAGGCTAAAATCTATGAAATGGCGAACGTAGAGGATTTTCGTTTGTCATCCCACGATATCTCTGGACTTATGAATGATGGTGAAAGTTAAGTCAAACCGACCAAAAGATGAGAGAGAGAGAGAGAGAGAGAGAGAGAGAGAGAGAGAGAGAGAGAGAGAGAGAGAGAGAGAGAGAGAGAGAGAGAGAGAGAGAGAGAGAGAGAGAGAGAGAGAGAGAGAGAGAGAGAGAGAGAGTTAGTTTGTGGTCGATTGTACTGTTGCTAAAGCAGAATAATGACTTATATCGACTGTAAATATATTAAAATATTTTAATTACCTCTTGTTGGTTCGTCAGTTGGCTTAGTTTCTATTCCACATTAATTTCCATGCACCGGTATCTGAATGGCTTAGCTATCCAGGTGTTGCTAGTGCTCTACTTTTATCATTAAAACCATCTTTCATGTTTAAATCATAAGTGTACATTATATTGATTTAATCAATGTGGAGAAAAATAGAAACCAAGAAAAGAAAGCAATCAACTTATCAATATGCAGAGGTGATTATAAATAGTCACTAAAGGCATAGAACTACAGTTTGTAGCCGACACACTCGGGGATGTGAGGAGTTCATTCATTAGGTCAATACACGGCTGCCTGTACTAAATCTGAACTCGGTTCAAAGGGCAAATATATGTATTTGTATGTGATATAAATAAAATATATGTACAGTATGTACGCTGTATCAATGATATACCACTCGTTGTATAAATTTTTCATTTTCATTTGTTGTGGTGCTGACTGTATTGAGCGATTAAGGATATACCAGAACATGTTACCATCATACCTTTTACTAATAATATCATGTTTAGGTGTAAATAAGTATCAATTACACAGAACTGATATGTGCACGTCAAACACTCTTGGTCGATGTTAATTTACAGCGGTTTGAAAAGTTTGTAACATTCTAGTACAAATATACTCTAACTGTATATTATGAGATTTCGATATCATTTATGAGAGTATGTTCCTTATATAACTCGGTGTTTCCTTCTGACTCAATAGAAATGTACAGATCCGATATTTTTTCAAGCAAATGTATCTCTTTTAAAATGAAAATTCACCAATTATGATAACCACGTTTCCACGTTTAGAGTACATTAACGATGTTATTGAATACTTGCAGATAACCTTATTTAAAGTACTCATTATTGATTTCAACACTCAGTAAAATACAAGAATAAAGAGCATTATGTGTGTCATGCCTATCCACATGTTCAAAAAGTACAGATACATTTTAACGTGTTTACACATATCACGTACCCTCCCTTTCCGTCCGTACCGACATCCTTAAATGATAACTTTATTGATAGTTAACAATTGAGTGTTACAAAAACAGATCTGCAATATTTTTTATATATTATATTTTAACTTTCTCCTCAATAATGTCAGCCATTTTGGAGAAATCATCTCGATCACTGCCATCACATCTCTGTCCGCGTGGATTCGAGTCAGGGATTCAGCCAATCTGGGCATATGAGAAAGTTTGTCATTAGCTTCCTGTTCTTACCGGGGTTTTCACGGGTTCTTCTTCCACCAGTTATACTGGCCGCCATGTATAGCCTATCGTCTGCTGAAAATGGCATTAACCCACAACAACAGCAATAACAAATCACCTGTATATATTTAATCTATCCGACAAAATAGCATTAGGTAAATATATATTGTTGCTCTGTCCTATATCTGCAAGTGCGTTTATTAATATATTGAGTGAACTTTATTATATTATGATAATAAATAAAACGCATATGATTCGATATCAAAATGCAATTAACGATCATATAAGTGTAAAGGAAAACCAGTGCCGGATTAAGCTAGTGTGGGGCCTGTAGCATATGTTATAAAGTGGCCCTAAATTTAAAAAACTCTACATAAATATTAAAACATATACATAAATTGTTAACTTGCGTAGTAAAGTAATTGTATTTTTTCATTTGCTATACAGCCAGATAATACGACAAATATGTCTGACATTTCAGTAATAGTATTATTTATAAGTAGGTAAGTGATAGCTTGAAAGCATTTAGCGTGGGGCCCTTGAAAGTGCGGGGCCCGTAGCATATGTTACTTTTGCTACTAGGATAATCCAGTAATGAGGAAAACAAAAACGAGTTTATCATACCCGCGAATTATTTCACAAATTTAGCAATCAGCCACCTCCATCTCCTACGAAAAGTATTACCCTCTCCTCTCCAAGCTTACACAGCATAGACAAAAGTATGTGTAATAAAGGAATTTAATTTGAATCTAGATTATTCGTTGCTCAGATCCACCCTTTACAAGGTAACCGCTGTGCTTCAGTTGGTAGAGCGTCTGACTCGCAATCCAGTGGTCGCGGAATCAGTAGCTGTCCAGCCCAGCCGGGTTGTCTGGCTCGAGGGTTCATTGAGCGCGGGAAAATGACAAACTATCCGATGCATTAATAGATTTCAAGATGGGAGTGGAAACTACTGACGCTAATTTTTTATTGCTTGATTAGTAAGTATTTGCGTCAAGGCAAAAGGTCATATGCAGTGTTTATTGATTTTAAAACGGTATGTGATATTGTTTACAGAAATATTTTGTGGTTGAAGGTTGATAGACAAGGTGTAAATGGCAAAATGTTAAATTTTCTTTGTTCTATGTGCAGTTTACTTAAATCATATGTTTCAAATTGGAGTATTTGTAGTGCATTAGTTGAGTATAGAGTAGGTTGGATACAAAATTAAGCGTTATCACTGATGCTATTTTCGTTATTTGTGGAAGATCTTAAAACATCATCACAATGAACGGAATATATCTTTATAGAGTTGCATGATTGTCTTTATTTTTTACTTACGACAATTTATTTTCATTTTCAGGAAATAATGAGGGTTTGTAATAGGTCATCAATAATTTACAGGACTACTGTAACAAATTTACAGGACTACTGTAATAAATGGAATCTAAATATTAACCTTGATAAAACTAAAGTTATAGACTTTAGAAAAGGTGAAAGACAAAACGCAGTGCCTAGTTTAGCCGAGGGTAATATTGAGATGGTAAATAATTTTAATTACCTTGGGTTTCTTTTCTCGAGCGATAGAAAATCCTCTAAAGCTCAACAACTATTACCTGATAAAGCTCTAAGGGTAATGAATATGCTTATTTGTAATATGTATAAAAAAATGTTACTTGAATGTTTGAAACCTTTTTATATTTATGATGTTCCGGTGTTAAATTACGCGACAGAGGTATGTTTGGTGGGGTTTTTTTGTTTGTTTTTTTTTTATCCAGGTTACACCATTGAAAGTGTACACCAAAGGTTTTTATAAGATTTGAACAATGTCCAAATATCTATTTCTGATGTTGGTTGTTTTTGCGGTAAACGTGGAAGAATCCCATTTACTAAGTTAGTTAAACATTATTTTAGACTTCAAAGTTCTGCAAATATTATGCTGAGTGCTGCATATGGGCAGTTATGTGTTGAAAATGAATCAAATAACAGTATGAACTGGGTTGCATTCATAAAAGAGACTTTGTTGGTTTTGGTGAAGTGTCAGTTTTTCCTGATTCTGTAAATTGCTCCAAGTTTATTCCAATTTTTTTTTTTTTAAATAAACAGTTGTTTATGCTTTTCTATCAGATTGGAATAATAAATTATACAAATCTATAAAAAAAAATTACAAAAATAAAAAAATAAAAAATAGACCTTACATAACCATAACATCGATGATCTTTGACAAAACTCCTAGTGTCTGCCCATAATCTGAGAATTGAAACTGAGTGATATGGAAGCATCTGAATCGATAAATGTAAAAAAAATATTGCATGATCCGTGTCAACCATGATTTTGAAGATGAATATCATTTTATTTTAGTATGTCCCGTATACACTAGCTTGCGACTAAACCTAATTCCAAATTAATTCTGGGGAAAAAACCACACACGCACAGGTACTTTGAATTATTAACTTAAAGAAATAAGATAATAATACGTTAACTAGCAAAATTTGTTTATGAAGTGATTAAATTAAGAGATATATTATTATGACTAAAGTAATTAATTAAAAAGATTGTGTTTATTTGCCCATCGTATCTTTTTCAGCTTTTGACAATTACCGTTTTGATTTTCTGATTAAAGTTGTACGTATAGCATTGATAACCATGCAGTATTTGTAATTTGTATTCTCTAAGTATATAAATGCTTATGATAATAACATATTTAACTACTGAACTATACTCATTTAATAGGCGAGTCTAATTACATACCGCACAGACCCAACTTTGCCTCCGCATCATGCTCAGGTAGATCTGCGTCGATGCTGTTTATCAAACGAAATCAGTGGAAAAACAACAAAGACTCTGATCTGCCAGCGCATTATGTGACGGCAGATCAGACTCTATATTACTTTGTAGATTGACTCAACTTAAAACGAGTACATTCGTACTCATTGTGTGTCTTTTTTCTGTCGTTATTCGATATATTTCTGTGAAAATATTAACATCTTTAAATTATGTTGAATTGATTAGTGCATATTAATCCTGCTGTCAAGTGATACTTTGTGTAGGAGTTATTGTCCATCCCAAACCAGTGTTTAACACATGTGCCACATATTGGTATTGTGTGTAATAGATATTTCGCTAATGTGACATTTTAAATACGGTTTAAGAAATAAGCTCAACTCCTGCATATGTTTACTCTCATTTTCACGGTTCTACATTACAGTGTTAGGATATAGAATGGTTCCGAATGTGTGTGTGTGTGTGTGTGTGTGTGTGTGTGTGTGTGTGTGTGTGTGTGTGTGTGATTTGGAGTTTTAACGTAGTCATATCGCTGCGATGTCTGCAGTGTGGCAGTTTAAAGTGATGTCTAGCACTGGGGCATCACACTTGATGTCCCACCCAGTCACATTATCCTGACACCAGGCCGACCAGCCCTAACACTAATCTCTTAATGCTGAGCGCCAAGCGAGACAGCTGTTAGCACCATTTTTAGAAGTCTTTGGTATAACTCGGCCGGGATTCGAACTCCCCACCTCAAGCATCTGAGGCGGACTCTCTAGCCACTAGGCCACCGGAGCGGTCGGCTACCGATTGTATTATTTTGCCATTTGCAGTATACAATAATCTTGTTATTGTCAGATAAATCTATTTCTGATATCAGGGCAATAAAATTTTGAATTCTATTTTTCATTCTTTTAAACATTTGTTTTTATTTTTATAGAAAATATAATTCTATTGATCGTTTAAGAAATTCATAATCATGGTGGGTTGTTTTTTTTTTAATTTTACTACTACTGCAAAACATCGAGAAATGTTTTCAGGAACGACTCAGAAAAAACATTAATGTGATTATTGTGTTTTCCATCTGTGTCGAATATTTCTTTTTGTCATTATTTGTTCTACTTTTTGTAAAGAAAACATATCTTTCGTTCGAAAAATAAACCTAAAACTGGTGATTTAGTGGAAATGTTGGAACCTGTTAACTTGTTTCACTTTTATTAAAAGGGTGTGAGTAAAACAGGCTTTGTAAACCTGCAGACCACTGCAAATTTAATTGGCCGTAAATATTCATTTCCACGTTATGACGAAGATATATTAGGTAAAATGAGAAAGGAAATACTCCAGTAAAATATTATAATAAAAACTACTAATTAAAAGCAAACATGTTACTTAACATCTATTTATCACAATAAAGTTATGGGAAAGAACAACATACTTTGATTTAAAATAATTAAACACTTCTTACCTTGTTATATTCAAAGATTCCGAAACGAAAATCTTAGCATGAAATCCAAACGGATTCGACACACATGTGCGAATTATTTGTTATTTTCCGAAGAGAATCACTCAAAATTACTCCAGATTCGCTAAAATATTCTTTCCATGGATTAAAATAACCAGATTTTGACTTGACGTACGCTAGCACTCGAAATATAATGACAATTTCTCCTTTAAATTCAGCCGACTTGTCTTTTACACTCCGTCTCTAGAATGCGTCTGAGTATGGGACTCGCTTTAAAACGCTTGTCCAAATGAGTTCCGCTAACTGGTTTAATAGTGTGGATCAGAATGTACAATGGGAGTAATTCCTATAGAGATTTTCAGAGGTAGCAAAGAATGTGTGACAACGATTGTGAACCAGTCTTTTCAGGGAATCACAATGATCCACTTGTAAGCCTAAAGCGATGTGAAACGTGATCGAAAGAATGTCTGGAGAAGGATGTGTGGGAACAATATATACAACCCGTATTATTAAAACTCGTTGCGTAAAATGCTCCTAATACAGACATGTTATATATAAAATCGGTTTCACTGGCTGTCGAACTTACTTGGTGTCGCAATATTTATGAAAGGAATGATAGGTAAGCACTATGTCGCTGTGCCATAAGATTTAATTTCGAGTGAGACAATTCAAAGTGATGAACTACTACTACTACTACTACTACTACTACTACTACTACAATAACTACTACTAGAACTACTACGCGACAACTATGTCTCCATTAAAAAATACTTGTTTCAACTACCGCTTCTCAATTATTTTGGTAAACCCAAATGCTGTAAAGGAGATGCTGAGTGTAACTATGGAAATGAAATTTAAACAGTTCCATAAGACTCATTAAATCAACGGTTATTTCCATATTTTAAAGACCGCGCAAGTGGTTAGAGCGTCTGCCTCGGATGCGGGAGGTCGCGGGTTCGAACCCCGGCCGAATCATACCAAAGACTTTTAAAAAATGGTACTAGAAGCTGTCTCGCTTGGCGCGCAGCATTAAGAGGTTTGTGCTAGGACTGGTCTGCCTGGTGTCAGGATAATGTGACTGGGTAGGACATGATGCCATATGTCTGCGGCATGACGCCTCAGTGCTGGACATCACTATACCCTTCCACACTACAGACATAGTAGCGATATGACTAAACAATTGTTAACGCTACATTAGAAAAATCCAAATCACACACATAAACCATATTTTAAAAATCCAGATTTTACCAATACTGAGAAAAATAATATATTTTTATATCTGACATCATTTATCAAATGTTGGAAAACGTTTCAGACGGAAATTGTTATTTATTAATATTAATAAAAAAATCTGTATTATCATTATAATCATATAAAATATATAATATACTTTTTGATTTATAATTAGTACAATCGTACATTATTTGATTTCCAAAGAAGCATGAACGTAAAATCGATCAGAATACACGTGATATTAATTATTGTTGTTATGGGGTTAAACGCCATTTTTCAGCACAAGATAGTCTATACGTGGCTGCCAGTAAAACTGGTGAAGGAAGAACCCGAGAAAACTTCGGAAAGAACCACCGAACCACGAGAAACTAATGGCAAACTTACAAACGTACCGATATTGGCCGAGCCTGAGTCTCGAAACCCCCTCACAGGTGAGATGGCAGTGATCCATAACGGCGAGTGCTTTAGACCACTCGGTTACTCTGTGCCCCTGGTATCGATTAGAGTAGAGGCTCCAAATTCAATACTTTTGTTTGGTTTAACAGCAGTTGATGTTTCTCATTGATTTGATTATTCCAGAAGGCAATAAATACACAGTGTATGATCATTGCAAGTCCAACATTTTGATCGTGGGCTATAACAGACCATTGGAAACATGTTATAGCTGAGAAATTTACTACAATATTTGTTGACACTCTTTGATAATGTGACAAAATATTTTAAAAGCAGGTGGAGGGGAACATTATCACTAAGTAATGATCCAGTTCATACTCCCAGCATCAAATTATGTACTTCTCGCATGGCCCCAGCATGTCGTGTGTCATCGGCAATATCTGGATAATAAGCGTAAACTGTTGAGACTTTGATCAGCTCGAGTTACTCGATGAGAGTGATCTGGCGTTTGACATTATTTTTTCCCGATGGACAATTTTTTAGTTTAATGGGATATTAACGTAGGAGTGGACATATGCACGGCTGGAATAGATCGTTATAATAGTCACTACATAACTGCTGCGTAAGTTTACTTCTGGTTTTCCTATTTTCTACTCAATTTGAATATGACTGCGACTAAATTACCTGGCAAATTGCAAGGAATTCGCACGTATTAATCTCATTGCCAAAGACTTGTTTCTGCAAACATTCGCATACGGTTGACCGCTGAGGTGGCCTAACTGGTTAGAGCGTCCACCTTGGATGTGGTAGGTTGCGGTTTCAAACCCCGGCGGAGCCATACCAAAGACATAGAAATGGTACTAACAGCTGCCTCGCTTGGCACTCTGCATTAAGAAGACAATGTTAGGACTGGTCAGCATGGTGTCAGAGTAACGTGACTGAGTGGGACATGAAGCCTCAGTACTAGACATAACAATAAAATATATGGAGGGGGATTACCGCCATAATTATATGCATGCATTTTCTAATCTTCCTTGATGCATTATTGTAAATGGCTGCTTGCAAGTGCTACTTTCATAATTATATCCATGTATATTGTATTCTTCATTGATGCAAATTGTACGTGGCAGTTTGCAAGTGCTACTTTCCTTCTGCATTATTGTAAATGGCTGCTTGCAAGTGCTACATTCCTAATTCTAGTCATAAATTTTGTGTTCTTCATTGTTGCAAGCTGTAAATGGCTGATTGCAAGTGCTTAGATCTACTTTCCTTCTGCGTCATTGTATTTTGCAATTTGTCAACTACTGAATTGATTCTTCAGTTTGTCGTATAGCAAATTGTTGTGTCAGTTATTACAAGTTTTAATATTCTATTTATAAACTTGCTATATCACAAGTTACACTGATTGCACCTTCTAAAATCATGATTATAATGTAGTATCAAGCACGTTGCAAGTTAGCATCACGGAAGTTAGCATAAAATAATGCATCATTATGACAACAGATGGCGCTGTGACACGTCAATTTCTAACACTACGACAGCTCCCCTGACCCCAGCAACAAGAGGTTATACCACTTTATCGCATATTGGGGCGTCTTATTTACAATATCATTGAATTATATTACCGCATTACAGTCAGCTGATTTCTGAGAGTATTAACATTCGAAAGAGAGCTGACCTGCAAGAAGCACAAAACAAAAATTAAATGTATCAAATTGTATACAATTAGATGTATTTACACAATGTTATATTTCCGCTGATTCTTCCCACCCCATTGTTTTTGGATATTTTGTGGGTGTAATTTACCGCTACCGCACGGTGGCAGAATAGGGTAGCCGCTTTCAAGCAATGTTTAAGGTCCTAATTTGTTTATATATTCTCATTCACAATGTTATCAATTTAGAGCATGTTTTATTATTTTAGACTGCAGTGCAAATTCTGCTTTTGTGTAAGTAAAGACCTCATAAGATTGGAACAAATTGCAGATAATAGCACATCAAGGACATGCTTTCTCTTTTTTTATTCACGAGAGAGAGAGAGAGAGAGAGAGAGAGAGAGAGAGAGAGAGAGAGAGAGAGAGATTGCATTGCAGAGATAAAGATTCTGTTTATTCTCTCATCCCTATGAAATTAATTTTAACTGTTAACTTGCAGTTTACATTGGCAGTTTACAAGAAGTAAGTTATATATTCAAATTATGCAGAATTCTTATATATGTGTGGCAAGGATGGTTATGCAATAACCAGCAAGTATTATCACTAGCTGTCTGTGACAAGAATCTCATATCTCTAGTTTCATTTCAAATCTCCAATTCCAATACAATAGTAAGAGGCAAATGACTTGAAACACGGATAACACATACAAAGCATATACTGTAGCATAGCTATATGCTATAAATATGAACTTATTTCATTATATAAGAAAATACATTCTAACAATATGAAATATAATTTCTATATCTTAACATAAAGAACATTTCCATACAATTATGAGATGCTTTATTTCCACAGATATAAAACTGGAAACTACATTTTTTTGTTATTTAAAATTGTATTCATCCATATACGAATCGATATTTATAGTACAGATAAGATGATTGATTGCAAGGTACTTCACTGATAAAACATCAGACTCCTTTTGTAGCAATTATAAAAATATAATGAATATAAATTACATTGTTACCACTACCAGTAACCAGCTCAATTTGTTTTTATTATTACTGCTACAATACAGTACCAAACTTGCTTGATACATTTGGATATGAAATTAATGTAGTGGTTAAAAAGATTAATACAAATTTTCACATGTATCTTCCACAGATGTTATTGTTTTCTGTTAGAAGAGTAATCACCCCTGCCACATAATTTTTTAAGACACTTTTAAAGTTTTTAAGGCTACTCACAGCTCAGGCTGTTGTAGCATCCAGCACCCCCATCACCCTTATAAACATCTTCATTTGTCTGTGATTTTATCATTATTTTATCCTATTTAAAATATAAGTTAATATTGTCATGACACAAGAAATATCAGCACAATACAACTATGCAATAAAGCAAAATAAATAAATAAAAACTATATGCAGCGTTTAACTTTTCATAGGAAATATTAGAGAAAAATAAATATTTAATGTAAACCAGCATTCATAAAACCAATATTATTAGATGAATTAGTCTAAAACAAAAATCATCATACAGGAAGGCAATTATAAGGAACAAATACCTGGAATGTCTCATTACATTGTTCTGATATATTTATTTATCAATCCCTATTGTTTTTCAATTTCACATGAATAAAACATGAATAAAGACAAGCTTTTTACACAATTTGGCTTTTGGATTAGACACACACTCATAATTGCAAATTCTGAGGAATTAAAACTGTAAATTTTGGATTCGCCGAGACACATTTCCTTTTGTATACCACATACATTTGTAAATTATGCCTCAAGAACAGTCAGATTATATTCCCTAGTTTCAAGAATTAATTAAAATAACCCATTCCGTTACTGAATCTGTATTCAATATATACACTGTACAAAAATGCTCACGTTTTGGAGAATTTGCTTTTTGCCGGCAATAAAATAAGTTGTTTGCACTTGCTATGAGCAAAAAATCGTGAAAAGGATTATATTTTATTTGCTAATTTGTTTTTTCTGATGTTTGGACCTTCACAAAACTATTATATTTATGAATCTGAGATGAAATTTTAAATTTGGCCTGTTATTCCTAATATATGTGCCTTGGAACAATGGATAAGGTAAATTCCATAATTTAAATGACTTAATCACTCAGCAGAGAGAGAGAGAGAGAGAGAGAGAGAGAGAGAGAGAGAGAGAGAGAGAGATTCATAAGTAAGTTAGTTTCTTCACAGAATAATAGAAACCACTTGCCTATTTCTGACTGCAGTTGCAAGGTATCTGAATAGACAGTAACAGCTACTTTATGAGCATGCAAGACATTTTAATGTGAGTTATAGGCCCCCAAGTACTCTTCCTCAGAGAAGACATAAGATTGGGTTTCAGAATTGGAAGCTACACAACTACCAGTTTGTTACTTTGTGAAAAATGGGGTCATTATGAGAAAATGGCGATCACCTGATGTACCTGTTGGTGATGAGTGGTCAGTGAGCAATCAAGTTGTTATTCCTACGTCGTATATGCAGGAAATTCATAGTCTAGCCCATAAAACTCCTTAAGCTGGTCATCTTGGTGTCAGTAAGACTTATCACAAGATCCTGAATCATTTTTATTTGCCGAAAGTTAAAAATGATGTTTGTAAGTACCAAAGATTTTGTCACACTTGCCAGATGGTAGGAAATCCCAGTCAGAAGATATCTAAGGCACATCTGCAACCTATTCCTGTATTTTAC
Organism: Megalonaias nervosa; assembly: GCA_016617855.1. Taxonomy (NCBI): domain Eukaryota; kingdom Metazoa; phylum Mollusca; class Bivalvia; order Unionida; family Unionidae; genus Megalonaias; species Megalonaias nervosa. The sequence continues at coordinate 66,611 of JAECUM010018741.1, read as the reverse complement.
TATTTGACAAGCCATTTAACAGAAGTATGGTAGACTGTCCGTCCCTTACCTAATACCAAGTCAAGCAACCATTACTTGTTGACCATAATGTGTGCATCCTGAAGATCTCCTTTGAAGAATATTAAAGCGAAAACTGTTCTAAAAGTTTAGACAATGCTTTTAACACTTGTTTCCTCCCCAAATCTGTCCAGCAGATTTTATGTTTGACTATTTCCAAGAACTTGTGCACGAATTAGATGTGTGATGTGATGTGATTTAGATTTTTAACGTAGCTTTAACAATTTTTCAGTCATATCGCTACGACGTCTGCAGTGTGACAGTTTATAGTGATGTCTATCACTGGGGCATCATGCCGCAGACATGTGGCATGATGTCCCACCCAGTCACATTATCTTGACACCAGCCCGACCAGTCCTAACACTAACCTCTTAATGCTGAGCGCCAAGCGAGGCAGCTGTTAGTACCATTTTGTAAAGTCTTTGGTATGACTCGGCCGGGGAATCGAACCCGCGACCTCCCGCATTAGATGCGGACGCTCTAACCACTAGACCACCGGAGAGGTGCATGAATTAGATATCCAACAGTTTAATTTTTCTGCCTATCACCCTGAAAGTCATGGGGCTAGCACAATATGTCCGAAACACTCTCACCTACCCAGGATACATGTATACAATTATACTGAATCAAGCCTTAAAAAAGACAGTGATCAGAAAAATCCTACATTGTATAATTATCGAATAAGATCAAGAGAGTTTTTTTTTCCCATGTTGGTAATTATCACCAAATGAAAGACCCCATGACTACCATAAAATAACAAAAGACTGTCCCAAAACACCCTCAACTAGCCAGGATACATGTAGGTAAATAAATAAAATCATGCCAAATAAAAAGACAGTGATCAGTAAAATTCTACCCTGTATAATTATGGAGTAAGATTAGTAGAATTTTTTCTCTAGTTGATACTTGCTGAATGAAATACCCTAAGTGTGTCCCAAAATTCGCATATCGACCCAGGATACATGTATACAATTAAAATAACTTTTCTCTCTCTCTCTCTCTCTCTCTCTCTCTCTCTCTCTGATCAATGATAATTCACTAAACTACTGCAAAAAGCAGCACACTTAATAAGTTGGAATCATGCGTCATTACATTCACATTTCGAAAATTATTTTCAAGTTTTTGACAAAGAGCAGCTAAATAATTAGATCCTAAGGGTTCTATATTTATATTGTTAAAATTCTTGAACCAATTTTTAGTATTTTAATTGGTTGATAATGGTAAGAATTGCAATAAATAAAAGTAAAACCTCCTGTAACGTTATGACTTTTGTCTCACTTTTAGAGACAAAAGTTTAAAAGGATGCAAACCAGTTTTAAGGCTGTTTGTTTGTTTGTTTTGGGTTTTTTTAAAAAAATACATTTAAAGGTCGAGGTTCTGTACATCAACAATGCAAATTAAGTATTGGAAAACAATCGTACACTAAATCTAATACTTCTAATCGCAAGTAAACATTTTTATCATGATGCGAACATAATTTTCCACAATTTGATTATTTCGGTTTTTGCGACAATATATATTCCAAAATGAAGATTGTGATAAGAATAAGAAATCCTTTAGGAATGCTTAATTTTTTTAACGTTTTACCAATAAACTTTTTTTGATGTGCTATTGATGTTGCTCTGATTTATATTATTTTCGCAGGATCTTATGTACAATAATATCACAGGAAAAGATAGACGTCTGTAAGGTGCGTCAAAATGGGTGACGTACAATACGATCCTTACAACCAGGGGTCGTCGGATGAAAGATCGTTAAGAAGAGTGCGAGGGAATGTATCATTGTCATTTCAGATCCTTACTTTGCTAAAATAATTAATGTTTCCAAAGCAATGAGAGATATAACTAAGAAGTAGATTTCTTAAGTGCGTCAAAACTGGTGTTGAAGAAGATGAACCACCCTGCTGTAGTGTATGCGTTTTTGAATTCGTAAGGTGCTATAAATCACTTAGATCTTCGAGAAAGCACATGGATTTAGAGAATGATTAAAACCTCGTTGCTAACATACACCTTAAAAAGGGGACTGGAAAAGAGTTACGATGTTTATCGACACGAACTGAATGCCGTAAAGCTCAGTGGGGAGCATTAATTGTTTCTGGTAAAGGAAAAACTATACATTTAGAGCGCCGTCTGTTGTCATAATGCCATGCTAATCTCTAGTATGCCATTATGACAACAGATGGCGACACGAGTTGGACAAAGTCGATACTGATAAAACTTGGTATTTACATTGTTGCAAAACCAAATCTGTATGAAAACAGCAGTTGGAATGGTGTATTGTAATATGTCAAGTTTATAAACAGAATATACAAAACTTGTAATAACTGACAGCGTTTTGCCATACGACAAACTGCAGAATCGGCACAGTAGTTGGCAAACTGCAATATACAATGACGCAGAAGGAGAGTAGATTTAAGCACTTGCAAGCAGCCATTTACAGCTTGTATCAACGAAGAACAGAAAATTCATGACTAGAATTAGGAATGTAGCACTTGCAAGCAGCCATTTACAATAATGCAGAAGGAATGTAGCACTTGCAAACTGCCACGTACAATTTGCATCAATGAAGAATACAATATACCTGGATAGAATTATGAAAGTAGATCTTGCAAGCAGCCATTTACAATAATGCATCAAGGAAGATTAGAAAATACACGCATATAATTATGGCGGTAATCCCCCTCCATAGCTTTTTTATTATTTTTTTTTCCCCCGCCATTAGAGTTGTGAAAACTTTGCAACATTGTTTGTAGCGTGTGCTCCGAAACACAGGACATCTCTTAAATTTGGGATATAAAGCAAATGTTAAGCAGTCAGTCGACAATAAATATCACACTACCTTTTTATGAAATTGATAAAATGAATGAAAACAATGAACATTTTTCACATAGAATGTATGGTTGTCTTCATTATCTTTGTCCTATAATACCGCGAAAAATAACAGAACTAAAAATGGTGTGCTTCTTTTTTGTTTTTTTTCTTTACCATTCTTTCTTTCTTTCTTTCTGTAATGCTAATTCTGTCTGCCCATCTCTCAAAACACGTCTCCAGACATAGTCACCCAATGCAGTAACACTTGTGTGCGTGCGTGCGTACGTGTGTGTGTGTGTGTGTGTGTGTGTGTGTGTGTGTGTGTGTGTGCGTGTGTTAGCTTTCGCTTACACACATCGTTTGTACAAAATTTAATAAACAAAGAAATAGCAACCATTGACGTAAACCATTTAATTTCACCGTGTAGGTGTATGTCATCGTTCTCAACTTTTCTGCAAGTCACTTTTGGGGCTACTAGATTGTAAAAAATAATCTTTATGAGGTACCAAACGAATTTCTTTCTTCGTTGGTCTTGTTGGTTCTATCATTCTATCAGATTACCACCGTTTTTTCTCTCTCAGTCTCTTAGTCTCACTCTGTAATGAAAATGGTATTGGATATGAGACATTCACATCTTCAAGATCGCTAGTACAAACTTCTACCAACACATTTTGAAAAGTATTGTGTGACACAGATCATCATTGTCGCTTGGTGTCTGCTTTCTCCTTGGAAAAGTGTCATCGTTTCATCTTGATTACAAACTTTGACTAAGTTTTGCACACTACTTGAACTCTTTACATCTCACGGTGTAGGTGTAAGCCATCGTTCTCAATTTTCTTGAAGTGAGTTTATTCATCTCTCAGATGTCACAATAATTTCAGGGGACGAACGAATTTCTTTTGGGCTGAATCAGGACTCTCTTGGTTTTGTGACAGAAGTGGAGAACATTGATTAAGGCTCGCTCATGTCGTCTTCGAATGGATTAGAACTAACACTTCAGCTCCTGTGTGTGTGTGTGTGTGTGTGTGTGTGTGTGTGTGTGTGTGTGAGAGAGAGAGAGAGAGAGAGAGAGGGTATAATGTTGCCTCTTACTTTCTTCTAGTTTCTCACCGGAACCATTTCATCTTGATTGCAAAAATTTCGTTTGACTAGGTTTCTCACGCAGCAGTTCACTATATAAGATTAGTGTCTTAGAGTTTTTAGCGTATTCATTCAGTTCTCAGTCAAGAAGATGGACGAGTCAACACAGATCGACCTGCTGGTCAAATATTTGCTACGCGTCATACTATAGCATAATTCAGAGGCGAAAGTGTGTACAAAACTTACCCTTCTGGTCTATGATTTGATGAGAGTCATAGAAAAGAGTATAAGTCCTGATGAAGTTTGCTATATCTGTAAGGTACATGGGCATTTGTCTCCAACATGTCCGCTTCGTCCAATAAAGAGAGACAAAAGTCAAGATAGCTGTTATCGTTGTCAGGAGAAAGGACACCGGGCTTCAGAGTGCCCTAAGAAAAAGAAAAGAAACGAGGAGAAAGTAGAGAGGGGTTCAGAAGAAGAAAGTGCTGATGAGGAAGAACTTGTGCCAATATATGCTCGTTCACCTCTCTCTATCCCTCTGGATCATGTTTTAGTTGGAATTGAAATGGAAGGGATGTTTTCCTTCACGTACGCACTTCAGGCATGCAAGTGAGATAAAATTTGTCAGTCTGTCCATCCATCATTGTTATGTCTTGATTTTTTCTAAACACTTTAGATAAATTTTCACACACGCATACACTGACGCAATAGAATGATTGTGTGTTTGTTTCTTTCCCTTAACAAAAAGCTTATCCCTCAACAAAAAAGTCTTTGTGTGTTTGTGTTTGTGTGTTTGTCTGCCCTCGTACGTTTTGTGTGTTTGTGTGCGCTCGTACGTTTATGTGTATGTGTGTGTGTGTTTTATCTTAACAAAAAAGACCTTGTCCCTACACTATGTTGATAGTATATAATGTTTTTTTTTTCTCTTCCCTTCTGTGTTGATAGTAGGTATTGTGGTGTTTTTTTATCTCCCCTTCTGTGTTGATAGTAGATATTGGGGTGTTATTTTCCCTTCCCTTCTGTGTGGATTGTAAAATGTGTGTTTGTGTGCGTTCGCGTACGTTTGTGTGGATAGTAGAGTGTGTGTTTTTTCTTCTCTTCCCTTCTGTGTGGATAGTAGATACTGGGATGTTATATGCGTTCCCGTTCGTTTGTGGATAATAGATATGGTGTGTTTATGCCTTCGCGTACGTTTGTGTGGATAGTAGGTATGGTGTATTTGTATGCGTTCCCGAACGTTTGTATGGACAGTGGTTATGGTGTGTTTTATGCATTCGCGTTTGTTTGTGTGGATAGTAGGTATGGTGTGTTTTTTTCTTCTCTTCCTGTCTGTGTGGATAGCAGATATGTGTTTTATGCATTCGCGTCCGTCTGTGTGGATAGTAGGTATGGTCTGTTTTATGCGTTCCCGTACGTTTGTGTGGATAGTATATGTGGTGTGTTTTATGCCTTCGCGTACGTTTGCGTGGATAGTAGGTATGGTGTGTTTTATGCATTCGCGTCCGTTTGTGTGGATAGTAGGTATGGTGTGCGTTTTCTTCTCTTCCCGTCTGTGTGAATAGTAGATATGGTGTGTTTTATGCGTTCGCGTCCGTTTGTGTGGATAGTAGGTATGGTGTGTTTTATGCATTCGCGTACGTTTGTGTGGATAGTAGATATGGTGTTTTTTTCCTCTTCTGTATGGATAGTATATGGTGTGTTTGTGTGAGTTCGCGTACGTTTGTGTGGATTGTATATCTGGTGTGTTTTATGAGTTCGCGTACGTTTGTGTGGATAGTAGGTGTGGTGTGTTTTTTCTTCTCTTCTGTGTGGATAGTATATAGTGTGTTTGTGTGCGTTCGCGTACGTTTGTGTGGATATTATAGTGTGTGTTATATGCATTCGCGTCCGTTTGTGTGGATAGTAGGTATAGTGTGTTTTATGCATTCGCGTCCTTTTGTGTGGATAGTAGATATGGTGTGTTTTTCCTCTCTTCCCGTTTGTGTGGATAGTATATTGTTTGTTATATGCATTCGCGTCCGTTTGTGTGGATAGTAGGTATGGTGTGTTTTATGCATTTACGTTCGTTCGTGTGGATAGTAGGTATGGTGTGTTTTTTCTTCTCTTCTCTTCTGTGTGGATAGTATATGGTGTGTTTGTATGCGTTCGCGTACGTTTGTGTGGATAGTACATGTGGTGTGTTTTATGCGTTCGCGTATGACCTGGACAAAAGAAAGAAAGGACAAAGAAAACATAAAGAGAAAAGAAGAGTTTGAGAGACTGAACAATAACTGGATAAAGGTACAGGAAAAGTTTGGAGCTATGGGACATCCTGACTGGATGCCAGAAAAGGAAAACAAGAAGAAGAAAGGAATTATAGAGAAAGTGAGAACGTGGTGGAAGAAGTCGAGACAATAGAAGAAGAACCCAAAGGCCCTTTCCAGGGCCACTTCATATACCTCGAAAACATTTATTCTTTCTTGCCTAAAATTTTTTTTAATCGATTATATATTTAATGTGTAATGGATGACTCATTTGCTTAGAAAAGATTTATTTTCTCTTGCCTAAAACTTTTTATTCGACTGTATAATTTATGTCTAACTCCCAAAAAACATTATTCTCTTACCTAAAATTTTTTTTAGTCAATTGTATAATTTGGGTATGATAATATACTATCCACAGACACGAACGCGAATGCATAAAACATACTATACTATCCACAGACACAAACGCGAATGCATAAAACATACTATATTATCCACTGACACGGACGCGAATGCATAAAACATACTATACTATCCACTGACACGGACGCGAATGCACAAAACTTTGTATAGAAATGAAACAGGTGACATGAACGCGAATGCATAAAACATACTACACTATCCACAGACACGATCGCGAATGCATAAAACTTTGTATAGAAATGAAACAGGTGACACGGACGCGAATGCATAAAACAAACTATACTATCCACTGACACGAACGCGAATGCATAAAACTTTGTATAGAGATGAAACAGGTGGCATGACGTCACGGTACTTGCTACATTGTTGCAAGTGTCCAGTACCGTGACGTCACCTCACCTGTTCCATTCCTATTGTCCCTATACAAAATTCCCATTGTCCGTAAACGTACCCAGGGTTTTTATTTTGTCCATATAAATCTTGTCCGTAAACGTACCCAGGGGTGTCTGTAATGCTTTTTCCCATTGTCCATAAACAGCCCCCATTAACTACTTATGTCAGCTTTATTGATTGTTATAAAACATTTGGCCGAAGTCTTAATTCCTAGACATGATTCTGAAGTTACTGATTTTGATCCAGAATAATTCTACTTTCATTTCACCAAGCTATTGGACCTGATGATGTACAGGTTTCACTATTTTACAGACATTTCAGCTAGTATTGGATGTCAGTGTTGCATCTTGGTTGAGCTGTCAATAGAAATATTTTATGTGCCTTTGATCCCACGTAATTAGAAGATAAGGATTTTGTTACATGAGCAGATTGGGGTGGGAGAATGTCCCTGTGCTTACTCAAGGTACAACACTGGAATATCAGTTACCTCCAGATGATTCCATATACATACAGCAAACATGTGCACAAAAATGATTGTTACCTTTTATATATAAGTGGTATGGAAGAGTTTTAATTCACCATTATCGTTATTGCTGTGAAAAAGCCTTGGTTAATTTAAGCTAAACTTGACCACTAACTCCTAAGACATTGCCCCACCAGGTTCTGGCAGACAATGCAATCAACACAAAAAGGTCCTGAGACATATAAAACAGAGGTCACAGATGTCTGTTTCAGTCAGTTTAACTATCAATGTGTTATGTATATTTAATTTGTATTGTTTGTCAGTTAGTTTTTTATTTTATTTGATTATATGCTATTGTAATATAATATTGTATTTTGGACTTAACCTTGTCCAAAATCAAGTTTATTTTCTACTTCACTTGAAATTCAATTTTTTTTAATTCTGTAAGCAACTAATACGTAGCTAAAGTATTCTCTGTGTGTATGGCTTTAATATTAGGATGATTATTAGTAGGAGTAACATGTTTATTTGGATCTGGGTCTAGGTTCTTGGAATTCCTATACAATTTGCCTGGTACACCTAACATATTATTCAAGGTTCTATATTATACGTTTAGAAGCAGACCTTCTAATTATAATTAACATTTTATTTTGTAAACATTAATAATATTCTAGAAGGTTAGCTCCATTAGGTACTTTATTTTTAGAAAATGTTAATTGCGACCTGAGGTCAAGTAGAAGACTATATAATTTTGTTATTGGAAAGATTCTTCATTCGTGCTTCAACATCTCAGCACAATCAATTTATCATTGTTGTGTTCAGTTCTTCACTTGGAGTTATTCAAATTATTTCTTCTCTGGAAATACAAAAAGTGCCCTGATAACATTTTTGGAAACAGAGACTTGAATTTACAGTGAAATTTCAAAAAAAATATTTAATTTCTGGATTGTATTATTGTGAGTCAACAAAAGACTGTTGGCACATCAACACTTTACGAGCCATCACAGGTAAATCAAAACTTTCAGCGTTGGACTTAATCTGGATTTCCACTAAAGTTTATTCAGAACTTTAATTATTAGACTTGTGCCTGTAATTCTAGGATTATTTGGGATTTAATCTGCAATACCATAAGTTCTTTTTTTTAAACATTTTCACATTGTATTCTATGGAAATCAATTATTTGTTGAATGTTAGAAAGTTTGTTGCTTTCCACTCTTTTCTTTTGCTTATTTTAAGACCATAAAGTCCTCATAAATGATATATACCGCTTCTGATAATACAATCCATAATCCATGCAAATTTAAGAAGCATTGATTACATTAGTTCTAACTTGTCATTAATAGGTTAGATTTTTATTTTGTAAATAATTTTCATTGTTAAATTTTTGCTGCATTTCATTAAAGGGTAACTTGCTACCTTTATGATCTCTATTTGAAAACATTCTGTATATTAGAAGAGCTTCGTAAGCAGAATCTTTTTCTTGCACATACATATGTAAAAGAAATTCTCATACCTAGGTACCTTTATTATTGTACATCAGTGAAATTATATTCCTCCTCATAATTGAAATAATTCGCTGGTATTGTAATAACAAGTCTTAGAAATATAATTACGTTATCAAAATACCAACTTTGTATGTTATTTGTTACATTGCAACTGTCAAATTTTATTTAACCAAACATAGAAATTCCTTCAAAATATTCTAGAACTTTAAATGTGTGTTCAGTTTTTTGCAACAATTCTCTGCAAATAAATTTATAAACTTGGACATGGTTTTAGGAGTTGGACAAGAAGTATTTTATGATGGCTGCCATGGTGGTCATATTTTGAGGTCACAGGCATTTAAAAAGTTTATACTGGTAAACTAAACTTGCCCTTGGGAAATATGAGCTTGTCCCAAACATAATATCACAACATGAGTGAAAAACAAAGATAAAATATGTGACATTTTAAGGAATCACATTAACTTTTGCTTTCTCGTTTTCTTTGTTTGCAAATATGTGCAATGTAGATAAATATGTGGATGAGAGAATTGGAATGCAGATATTTAAGAGGAAAAACAGCCATGTACATGTATAAATCCATAAATGGAAAAGTAGAAAAGGGTTTGGGAATAGCTAGAGTTTTAAGTGAGAGAGATTTAGGTAATGACCTTGAACTGAAAAATGAAAATACCAATAACGGAACTGCATTAATATGATTTTAACCATGTTTTAATGCATAACATTTTGCTTTATCTACTTCTCCACTTAAGTTCATCATGCAGATTTAGGCATCCATGCAGTAAAAGAAAAAGTAAAAATGAGTCCAGCACTAAAGTATGCCATAAATATCAATGTTTTGACTTTTTCTGGCATGTGTTGTGTCCACTTGTGTCTGCATCTGCTTCCACATTAACAATCATCGTCTAATCATCGAGAAAATAGCAATGTGCATCAAAATCTTTGACACGAGTAATATGGGGATACTTTAGGACCAAATGGATTATTGAAGGAAAACGCCCCTGGGACAGTTTAGACTCAAACGGGAATTTAACATGGGTTTAGGTCTATCTAGACCCATGGGTTTAGGACTGGTCTAGAGCTATGGGTCTGGGACTGTCTAGACACAAACGGCAATTGAATGGAACATTGACTTCTAGACCCAAACGGAAAATGGAACAGTGTGGATAGCTCTGTCTAGGGACAAGGGTGCGATGCGGACAAACACAATAGAGATATAGAGATAGAGAGAGGGTTTGAGACATGGTTAGAGACATAGACATAAACATACATAGATTTATCTACATAAATCTATCACACAAACATACTATACGGACTATCACACAAACATACTATACGGACAAGGAGAAATTTAACATGGGTGGGCTACTATACGGACAAAGGGAAATTTAAAATGGGTGGGACTGTCCAAGGACAATGGGAATTGAACATGGGACTATCTAGGGACAAGTGGGCGTTGAACATGGACGGGCCTGTCTAGGGACAGTGGGGAAATTGTATAGGGTCTGTTTAGGGACAAGGTGTTAGAGGGCCAGAAACAACAGAGCCAGAGACAGACATATACTAATACCAACGCCAAAATGGATCTGACTAAAAGTAACGCTAAAATTACGAACTTGTCCCAGAATTTCACGGAGACTAAACATATCCCTGAACATTAGGTTACATTCCTTTAGACAAAAATGGATAAACCTAGTATATATTTATAGCCTCAACTTGTGTGACGATCGTATTTGAAAACCCTATTATCCATTTATAGCTACAATCTGTGAAAAATCCTCTGGAAGAGCCCAAGTCTATATTTATAGCCTCAAAATTTCTAGGCTCAATGACATCACGGTTCTAGACACTGGGGAACAATTTGCAAAAGTGTTGCAAGTGGCTGACCTCAATACGCGCTACTGTATATAGCTTGGTGAAATGAATTTGATAGGGACAAAGAGGTTTTCATAGGACAAAGGGAGCTTTATAGTGACAAACAAAGACCCCCCCCACACACACACACACACAATATAAACGACTTGTACTAGCTTAGAATGTAGGAGAATGAGATAAAATCTCACAAAAAAGACTATCCCTTACACCACAAAAACACTATCCATCACATCAATTATACTATTTAAGACCCCCTAAACACACTATCCTAAAAGTCTTGTGTTTTAGCTCAGAATGTAAACGAAGCAGATGAAATCTCACAGCACCAAAAATACTGCATGGAACAACACTAGTATTTATTTCTAGTCACAACTTTTAGGAAAGTCTATAGAAAAACCATAGTCACAACTTGTAGGAAATTCCTATGGAAAAACCCACTATCTATTTGTAGCCTCATCTTGTAGGACAGTCCTATGGACAAACATAGTATCTATTTATAGCTACAACTTGTGGAAATTCCTATGGAAAAACCCGAGTATATTCATAGCCTCAAAACATAATCCTTATATATAGTGACTCCGTTGCGTCTAAAATTTAGTCAGTTATTTGCAAGTTTGGAATCAAGATTTCAATGAGAAAGAAGATGAGGAAAGTAAGAACTCCTGTTACAACAAGCTGGTCTATGCAAAGATACACCCTGCGGCATTCCTGAAATGGAAAAAATTGCAAGTGTCTTACCTCCACGCTACACATTGAAACTACACCCTTAAGAGGTTCGTGGACCTCTGTTGTTTCGAGGCAAAGATTTCAAAGACGGAAAATACATTCACGTCTATCATCACGACGAACATTTCGATGACATTACCAATATCGCCTGATTCCTTGTATACGGTTATTATTGTGAGAACTGTGACTATGGGTATAACTATCGAGAGCAACACAATCATTGCGGATGGAAATGTCCAGGATGTTTGGTCTCTAAATCTTGTCTTGACGAAGGACATGAACAAGTGCATTGCTCAGCTTGTGATCGAAAATTTGTCAGCCCTACCTGTTACCAACAACATCGGAAGACGCAAGGTTCGCAGCGGAAAAGTGCTTTCCAACTGCAGAAATGGTGCTCTACTTGTGGACAAGGCATACGTACCAATAGTGCCATGGCGGACGTTTGTTCAGGAAAGAAACGATGTCACATTTGTCGCCAAATCGTGGACTTGGAACATGAATGCTACATTCAAAAATACCAACCCCAACAGGAGGAGAAGGAGGAAGATGACCACAAAAAGAAAGGCAATTTTCATCTTTTTCGATTTTGAATGCATGCAAGAGACCGGCATTCACATTTCTAATTTCTGCTTAGCTCATCGAGCGTGCGAGAAGTACATCCAAGAACCGATCTTTAGTCATTGCCCTCACTGTAGCAAGATTCCTGGTGGACGTGAAAAAATCTTTCAGGGTCCGAACACGCTGGCCGATTTTGCCCAATGGATCTTAGACCTCATCGACGAGACGAGGAGTCAAGAGGACATCAAACGTGTAAGGAGACTGTCATCGCTATGCCTCGGTGATGGCCCACAATTACTCGGGGTACGATGGACAATTTCTTCTTAGATACTATACGGAACAAAGCACCAAACGTCCTAAAGTCACTTTGAATGGAGCCAAAATCATTTCCATGCAAGTGGGACAAGTGCAGTTCAAATATTCGATGAGTTACTTGGCCATGCCATTGAGCCGAATGCATAAAATGTCTGGAATGACATAAATGTCCAAAGGCTATTTCCGCACTTTTTCAATACTGAAGCCAATCAACACGCCATTCTGCCACATTTGCCTGATGCTCGCTACTACGACACCGACAACACGCGCACCGAACAACGAGAAGCTTTCTACGCTTGGTATCAAACTCACGCCTCGGAACCCTTCGACTTTCAGAAAGAAATGTTAAAGTACTGCCGATCCCATGTGTATATTTTATGGTGATGCTGTGGAAAATTTCGAACATTAATCATGAAGCACGGAGGAATCGATCCTTTGAAAAAAAAAATAAAGCCTGCACCATTGCCAAAGCGTGCCCCTTCGTCTACCGCAAACGATTCATGCCCGAGAAGACCCTGGCTGTCATCAGTCCTCAAACGACCAATTTTGTCAAACGTCAATACTCGGTCAAAGCCCTACGCTGGCTACATTACTTGTGCGACAAGGAAGACAAATGGATCCAACATGCCAGAAACGGAGGTGGCGAAAAGACTATTGGAAATTCTTCGGTGGATGGCTGAGACTTAAAAAACCCTAAGACCGTATACGAGTTTAACGGTTGCTTATTTCACGGATGTCCGACCTGTTACCCTCAACGTGACACTAAAAACCAGTTTTTACAACGTACCATGGAAGACTTGTACCAGGCCACTTGTCAACGGCGCTTGAAGTTAAGACAGCAAGGATACCGAGTGGTGGAAATGTGGGAACACGAGTATGATCACCGTCTGAAAACCGATCCCGAGTTTAAACGCATCATAAAAAGTTACAAATTGGTGGACCCTCTGAACCCGCGGGACAGTTTGTATGGAGGACGAACGAATGCCACATGTTTGCTGTACCACGCTGACGAGGAGAAAGGAGAAGAAATCAAACACCTAGACCTGTCTTCGCTATATCCTTCCGTGTGCAAATATTGTCATTTCCGCAGGGCACCCACAATTGCTTTCTGAATACATCGATGTGGACAACATTCGACAATACGAAGGATTAATCAAGTGAAAAGTCTTGCCTCCCACGGACTTGTACCATTCCGTTTTACCTTACCATTGCCAAGGAAAACTGATGTTTTCAACCTTGTCAGCACACCCAGGAAGAACGCGCCTCGACAGGAACGTGGGTTAGCGTGGAACTGTTCAAAGCTCTGGACCTGGGATATCAATTGTTAGAAGTGTACGAAATTTACCACTTTCCCAAGACATAACATTACCAAAAGGGTGACGAGACTCAGAAAGGCATTTTCGCAGACTACGTGGATGCCTTTTTGAAACTGAAACAAGAAGCCAGCGGCTGACCTTTCTGCTATCACACTCCCGAAGACCAAAGGAAATTCAAAGAAATACTTGGAGCACGAAGGCACCACTTTAGACCACGTCGAGAAAAATGAAGGAAGGCGATCGTTTTCCAAAGTGATGTTGAATTAATTGTTGAGCAAAATAACACAACGACCGTGTTTACCCAAGACGGAGTATTTGACAGAACCTTCTCGCTAGTTCTAGATGATTCACGACAAAATCAAATACATGAAACACGTGGACGTCCTCCGTGAAGACTTGATCCTAGTCAATTACGAATAGTTGCATCGCCTTGGTCACCGTCACCCTGACATCGAAGGAGACCGTTTAAGAGCCTGGACGGACGAGCAACCCGACGACAAGATTCTAAGTTTTGCTAGTGGCAGTCCTAAAAATTACGGCTACGAATACCGGGACCAACAAGGAGAAATGCACAAATAATGTAAAGTGAAAGGATTGACTCTCAATCACCGCACCAGTCAAGTGGTGAACTTTGGCGTGTTGAAAGAAGCCTTGCAATCTGGAGAGGATCAAGACTTTAAAGTGACCACCTACGAACCTCACAAGATTTTACGTTTCCCCACACACGAAATCGTCAGTCGACCCTTAGAAAAACTGTATCAAATCGTGTACCAGAAGCGAGTACGGCTTCCCAACCACTTCACTTTACCGTACGGACACGCTGATATTGGTCAGCATATAAAAAGGGAAATTGTCCAAGACCTATAGACATTCCTCTAGGGTACCACACTTCGTTACCCATGTTATACAGTGACTTGTTTATATTCCACTTTGATCGTTTTGATGTGCATTTTATCGATGTACTTAACCATTTGGCACTTATGCCTATTTGTATCTCGTGTCTTATTTTAAAGTTTGGAATAAACGTGTCCTGAAAAAAGTATTTAAAAAATCTTGCCTTGTCTCATCTAGTTTTAAAATTGTCAACACCTTTGCTATGGCTACCTCTGCTGTCTCTGCTACCTCTTCCTCCACTTTCAAAGTCATCGATGAAAACTTAGATCACGTTAGTCAAGGAGATTCAGTTGTTATTGTGGAAGGCATTCCTGGCGAAGACGACGGGACCGTATCTGACCCCAGTCAAACCCAACTGGTCATCTTCGACGAAACAAATTAAACTGTGGTTTACGCGCAAAGGGCATCTCCTTAATGCCAGTGTCATTTACATTACCCAAAGTTTTGTTTCAACAAAGTAAAGCCCATTACACCATTAGTCTCAATGCTAATTACTTGGTCTTGTTTAAAAGTCCTAGAGATAAATCGCAAGTGCAAGTGTTAGCCAAACAGTTAGGAACTCCTTGGCTGACTCATGCGTACGACGATGCCACTCAAACCTCTCACGCCTATTTACTCGTGGATTTGAAACCCACTACCCCGATTATTTGCGATTTCGTACGCATCTCTTTCACCACTGGTGCCAAGACGGGGGACATGTCGTGTACATGTCCCCGTCGACTTAAACAAATCTATAAAAATCTCTGACACTTCTGGTCTGTCTCACACATCAACACGACGTCCCTTCAGTCTCATCTTCCCGTCAAATTTATTCGTGCCTTGTACGGCATCAGTCGCGAATAAAATCCACAAATACGTGCTCGTGTCTCAGAAGCCAGTCTCAGAGAAATCTTACGATGGTTTACAGTGACAGCACGTCAATTACTTCAAGGCATCATTCACATTCCACATCAAACCAAACGCTTTTTGACAGAAACAAAGTAGCCTTGATGCAACTGGCAGATCCTCGCATCGACACTCAAACCATAAAGCAAATCATTTTGAAACCTGGAAGTAGCAGTTCTCTAGGAGGTGTCATAATTCGCTCTCTTTAAAATGGGATCCTAATGCCCCAAAAGTCACCCCCAGGAAAAAAGCCACTCCCAAAAAAGCCAAAGCACCCAGAAGAAAAAGAGCAGTGTTGTCAAGAGCAGGTCACAGCCCCAGAAAAGAAAAGTCGAAAGAAAAGTCCCAAAAAGACCCCAGAAAACAGCTTCTACTCGCAAGAGAGGCGCTGCGGCCAGGACGCAACCTTACATCCCCAAGCATCGACCGCTGGCGTCGGTGACCACGTCTCCAGCAGGTTCAGGTTCAACCACTTCACCGTTGCTAGTGATGCCAGTCAAGTCCGATTTTTCTCCTTTCTTCCCTAATTTGATTTAAAACTATAAACTTGTGTCTCGAGAAACTTCTCCTCCGGCGGTGACACCCTCCTTCTCCTCTTCTTTAGCTGCAGGGGCAGCTGCTAACAAAGCACCTGCCCCCAAACTCAAAGTCCAAGAGAGATCGGGTATGTTACAAAGTTTACTGTCCCAATTTAGTCCGTTGCGAACCCTCCACGTCGAGTGTTGTCTGTCATAAAGTTGATACGACGGACCTACAATCAGTGGCGATGCATTCCACTATTAAATAAAGACCGGTGGCTAACGATGAGCATCAGTGTTTTTGTGCTCCTGAAAGCAAACGCTGTCACCCCCAGAAACCATCCCTCTTCTGACCCCAAAGGAAAGAAAAAGAAAGGACTGCCTCCTCGTTTAGCCAAACATTGGGACGTGTTGTCCGTCCTGTCCAAAGCCCCTCCAGCTACGCGAAAACAACTCATTCAAACAGCCTCCAAAGACGTCGTCGATACCTTGTGCGAATGTTGCCTGAATATCTTGAAAGGAACGATACCTTTGTCCCAATACCAGAAAGAACACTTAGGCAAGCATCGACACGTTCTTCGTCAAATGGTTCAAAAGAAAAATCCCAATTCGTCATAAGAAAAAGGTGTTGGTGCAGCCTGTAGGAATTTTACCTATGTTGTTAGGACCCTTGCTGAAAGAAGTACAGGGAACAATGCTGGGAGGATTCGTGGGAGGTATTTCACCCATGGGTCCGAGATAAAAAGGACCAAGAAAATCAAATGGACCTCTGTAGTCAAAAGATCTCAGACGTGATCTTTGGAATTTGATGGAAGGACGAAAGCTGACTTTAGTACCTGACAAACGATGGAGGGAATTCCATCCTTGGCAAGAACAACGTAGCCCGCATTTACCTCTCTGAGGAAGAAGAGGCACGAGAAGTCATTCAAACACTGCAATCGGCTCCCATCCCTAGTAAGATTTCAGCGTCCTTGTTGATCCCTTCCCCTACACCCCAACGAGAAGAAATTAAAGTTTGGGTTAAAAATATGATGCCCACTCCTCCTTCGACAGAAGTGAAAAAGAAAGAAGGGAAAGCAAAAGAGAAAAAAGAAACCAAGACAAAAGCCATCCCATTGCCACCATCACCACCACCACTACCATTGACTTCTACTCCCGTGTCACGTCGGACACGTAGAGCCGCTTGCAAACTACTTCACCCTAGTCAGAGTAGCATCCGTGAAGAGTGGGTGACTTATTGAAGAAAGAGTCCTAATGGAGCATTTGTTTTGCAGCATTACTACGATCCATCCCATCCTGCAGGTTACGGAGGAGTTCAGAAATTGTATCGTGCTGCCAAAACTCGACTCAAAAGTGTCCGTTTACCTCAAGTGCAACGATGGTTACAAGAACAAGCCATGTACAGGTTACATAAACCTATTCGAAGAAAATTCTCCAGAAGTCGCATCCGAGTGGAGGGCATCGATCATCAATGGCAAGCCGATTTTAGCCAATGTCTCTCATTTGGCCACCTAAATTCGTGGCTACAAATATTTGTTTTGTGTCATCGACGTCTTTTCCAAATTTGCCTGAGTCGTGCCATTGACTTCCAAATCCATTACTAAGTTAGTGCGAACCTTAACACTGGTGTTGAAACAAAGTGGTCCTCACCCTCTTCGATGGCAAACCGACAAAGGCACCGAATTTCTGAACCAAGCTTTCCAAAAAGAATTGAAGAAGCGAGTCATTCATTTCTTCACCACCCAGAATCCCGAAACCAAAGCATGTGGAAATATTTTACGCATCAACAAACCCTCAAGTACATCGACGTCTTGTCGCACCTGGTCAAAGCTTAAAACCAATCTTACCATCGGAGCATCGGATGCACCCCCGAAGAAGTGACTCCCGACAACGAAGTGACTGTCTTTGAGAGCCCGTTTGGTACGTTCCCGACTGCGGCTGTACCCAAGAAAGGTGGGGTGTTGACGACGGGAGATTGGGTGCGCATTGGCAAAACCAAACGCACTTTCGACAAAGGTTACTTACCCAAATGGACAACCGAATTGTTCGTGTCACTGGACGAGTGTGTGGCTGTCATCCTGCCCTCTATAAATTAGAAGACATGAATGGGGAAGTGTTAAAAGGAACTTTTTACTTGCCCGAGTTACAAGGCGTGACCAGAAAAGAAGACGAGGTGCACGACATCGAAAGCATTCTCGATCAGAGAACCCGTAAAGTAAGAAAACGACGTGTCAAAGAAGTCAAAGTACGTTGGAAAGGATATCCTCCCAGTTTTTATTCTTGGATCGACGCTTCGCAAGTCATCGACTATAAACAGAAGTGATCATCATGCCCATCAACAGAACCTAAACCACAACAGTGACCACTCCTTCTCCAAGTTCTTCTCTGCAAGATCTACAAAAACAACCCCAGTGAGTATGGTGTGGAGAACGTGTGCCTAAAACGCAAATCGTCTTTTTCTGCCAAATCTTTGTGGTGTATTGTGTTATCGGTGCTGCCATTGCCAATTTGAGTTTTCAACAAGGAGACAAACAATTGTGGGCCATTTTACTGAGCAGTTGCATCGGTTACCTTCTCCCCAATCCTTCCCTAAAATACTCTAACGAAAACAACGGGAGTCTTCCGACCAACTCCAGTCACCCTCCCAACAGTCACCACCACAACAGCAACCATCTTTGGACACTCCTCTGACTTTCAGCGACCCCTCCGACAGCAGAACTCTGGAATTATGAGTAACCAATTTTACTTAACTTTACCCAGTGACAGTTCCATGGATGTGTTTCCCCACAATACTTTGTGCTGTTTCACGGCCAAATTACATCAGGCCATCCAACTGGATCACGAAGCGCATTGGGAAGTAGCTTTGGTCGAAATGATTCATCCCACACAAATCCTAAACCTCACCAAAAATCAAACGAAGTTTGGGGTCAAAATCCAGAACATAAAAGTACAAGAAAACTTGGATACCAACGATCTTGGTTTTTGCCAGTCCAAAGAAACCCCCATTACAAACCAATTCTCTCCTGAGCCTCTATGAGATGATATTCCTGCAGGCTATTATTTCAACGGTCAACATTTGGTGGACACGATTGCCAGTATTTTCGACACTCAGTTTCGCAAAGCCCTGACCAAACAGAACAAAACTGTCACGATCGAGTACCATAAAGTGGCTCATCGCACATTGATGAAATTTACGGATGGCCAAACGTTGTTCATCATTTTTAATCCCAATTTGTTTGGCATGTTGGGTGGAGAGAAGATCACATTACCTAATGGTCAGGTTTCCCCTGACATCAGCATCTTCAGCAAGAATCGATTTTTAAAGTTATTTCGTCACCCGGTAGAATTGAACGAAGGATTTAATTTGATCTTTGTGTACTCGGATGTGGTGGAGTACAACGTGGTGGGACACACATCCGCACCCTTACTGCCAGTCATTCCTTTCAAAGTGGATTCTGCCGTGACTGCTAACGAAGAAAGTGGAAACACCTGTCACGTTCACCACGAATTTGTACATCCTCATTATTTACCCGTCAGTAAGTCGTATTTCGAAAGTGTCAACGTTGGTATACAAGGAGATATGGGACAAAATATTTCATTTTCCAAAGGGAAAGTCACGGTGAAACTCCATTTTCGAAAAAGTGTCTATAACGACTTAAGCCATGTATCCTGTGTACCGAGGAGTCGCTCGACAGCGATTACATGGTTTAGGAGATATGCTAAAGTATGCCTTTCGTTCGGTGGCCCCTTTGGAAACCGATGGTAACACGAAGATTGCACGCCTTGAAAGATGCCGCTTTTGACGCACGGAAAAGAATTTTTCCAAAATGTCATCGACAAACAAAACCCCAAAGAAGCCTTCTTGAGCGCAGGCAAAAATGCCTTGCTTCAAACTGGAAATGACATTTTGGGCCGACGAAACATTCCTATAAATGCCATGAACGCTGCCGAGCCAGGCATTCCTGCTTCTCTGACGCCACAGCAAGGACAAGGCAGAAAGAGACGACGACGACACCCCTCCTGAGGACTTCACACACACGTGGCCAAAAAGACGAAGAAAAAGAAGAACCGTCAGAGAATTAGACGTTTATGATTATTACACAGAAAAATGATGCACCGAGAGTCTTGTGAATGTTCCAAGTCGGAACTGGATCTGTTTTCCATGCCACCCACTTTGATGACGTTCAAGAATCCCAATGAGTAGAATTTCATCCCATCTCCACTTAACGGACTCCTATCGAATTTGAAATCAAAGGTCACACCGAAGATTACATCGATCTGAATAGCAGTTACTTGAGCCTGAAAGTCAAAGTGATCAAAACGGGCAACCATCCCGCTCTACCTGCTGATGCCACATTAGCTTTCGTCCACAATTTCATGCATTCCTAGTTCAGCGAAGTGGATTTGTATTTAAATAGCAAACTGGTCAGCAGTTGCATGGATACTTACCATTATCGAGCGTACCTAGAAAATCTCTTGACGTACGGTGAAGAAGCCAAGAACACCTATCTGGATGCTTGCGTGGTATGGAAACCTGACACAGCTGTCGCCACCAAGTTTAACAGCACTACGATTGCTGGGAACGACCAAAATTTGGGATTTATTGATCGTCGAAACAAAATCAAATCGGGGCGATATTTGGAATTGATGGATCGTTTGCATTTGGACATGTGGTTACAAGAAAAGTATTTGCTAAACGGAGTGGATGTCTGCCTGAGACTGAATCGCAGCAGTGCCGCTTTCCATCTAATGGCCAATGCCAACGAGTACAAAACCATCGCTCTACGTGCGACGCGTGGAAGTGTTATCTAATGTAAGAAACGACATCAGTCACACTTTGAGCAGAACGACCGCCAAGTATCCGATACCACGCGTGGAAGTGAAAACCTTCACCATTGCCACTGGACTCCGATCCTAGATCGAAAATCATTTGTTCCAATGACAGTTACCCAAACCTTTAATCGTTGGTATCGTCAGCAATGAAGCCCACAACGGAGCCGTCACTGCCAATCCTTTCGAATTTAAGCACTACAGAGTGTCCAAGATCGAAGTCAGTTACGATGGCAAGACCTTGTGTACCCGACCCTTGGAACCTAAGTTTGTCGATAAGAATTACTTGAGATCGTACTTGTCCCTATACGAAGCCACAGGACATTTAGGGACCAACACCAGCCACGGCATTTCGTACGACGATTATGCAAGAGTATATGCTTTGTCGGACTTTGATATCACTCCAGACCAAGGCAGCGACGAGGGATATTTCCACCCTATATAATCTGGTCAACATCGTGTGGAACTTCAGCTTGATACACCTCTACCCGAGACGGTGAACGTCATCTTGTATGCCGAATTCGACAATACTCTACAAGTCAACAGTTTGAGAGAATTAATTCTAGACTATGAGAAGCTATGGAAGACTCTTATCCCTCTTTGAATGGTGGAACTTCTTTGAAAATGGAATGCAAGGATATCTTGGAACCCACAGATAAAGACAAAGATGAAGAGGATATGGTGATGTTCAGATGGCCAGAACAAGAACAACATTTACTCTCCTGTTTTGCTAAACATCTGGCAGACAAAATTACAGGGTTGAACAAGAAACATTGCTATGGATGTTAAAACGATCATCCCAGTCAAATTCAAGACGATAAATGCCTGATGATGAGCCAAGAAGAAAAATTGGACGAGTATCTCGACGGCATTAGGGGTCTCATCTCGGATGAAGCAGTGTTGCATCAGTGGTATAAAGACTTGCGTGATCATTCCTCCCCACCATGGACTGCTCTAGAGATCCAACGCATAGAATTGCTGCAAAGACCCGTTTACTCCACAGAGATTTTCAAACAAAAACTCCGGATTTAATTGATGACTTATCATTACCTGTGAAAAAAAGAAAAAATGGATACCTGGGAACTTTATTACCTTTTCAAAAACAGTTCGTACACTGCTTCTTGGAATCCTGTCGTGTGCGCTAAAGATGAACTTCCTCATCGCAAACTTAAAGACCATCAAGTTTATGTCATCAACACCGACGACAGTCATCTCCCAGGAACCCATTGGGTGGCCGTCTACTTTCCCCACAATGACCGTGTGGAGTATTTTGATTCGTATGGATTACTGCCTTTGGAAGACGACATCATCTTCTTTATGAGAATAAATGCCCAGACGACACGAGTCAATAATGTGAAATTACAAGGCACAGATTCCATGGTGTGTGGACAATATTGTGTGTATTTTCTTTATCAACGCAGTCTTGGACACCCCTTAGAACATTTAGTGACTTATTGTGATCGTGACTCTTCTAGAAACGATCATAAAGTAGATAAATGGTTTTGTGACCATTATGGATATCTCTTGTCGTTAGCAAGGAAACGTAGTGTACATCAATGGTCTTATGACCTCCATCAGTGGAAGTTCAACTCACAACGTTGTCAACCCTGTCAATAAGTTGCTGTGTGAAACAATTTTTTTTTTTTATATTGCATGGATTGTTATTTATTTGTTGCTTGTTTGTTGGTTGAATGAAAATGTTGTATTTTGGAAAAATTGTGTCTGTGGTTTGTTTTAAAACTTTTTATCAATATATATGTTCTTTGACTTATCTCTGTCTGGGTTAGGTGAGCTATAGCGTTCCTACCAAAAACACTGCAGGGATGTTTTCTATCGCATATACGATTGAGACGTATAAACCGGGGCGGTCGCCAGTCTAGCTATCCATTGTTGACTTGTCAACCCGTAAAGATGTCTTCTAAATTAGCAGCTGAACGAAGCCCACGTGAATTTATATCGTGTCAGGCAAAACCTGATGCGAAAGCCGGAAGAAATAGAGAATGTCAAGATGCTTAAAGTGGCACAAGACCTCATAGAAGAGGTTTTTAGAGAAGAAGTGAAGAAAGAAGAGGAGATGTGGATAGAGAGATACAGACTACAGAAACAGCAGAGAGAGCAGCAGCAGCACTCATATGTCTGGAAAAGATGTCTATTCTCTTGCCTAATAAAATACCAGCACGATATATGTATATAAAGTATATGCTTGTCAATACTAACCAAACTTGTCTCTAGACGAAAATTAGCTACATAAGAAAGAGATGCATAAAGATATATTAAAGAGACACACTTAGTGACACACCAGATACTCACACTAGATATACCATACAATTGCATACAGTTACACAGGAGATACATTAAAGTTAACGGAAGAATTAAAATCCCCATAGCTATCACGTATCTTAACCCGTTGCTATAACACGTAGCTATAAATAGATACTAGCATTTTACAAAAGGAATTTCCACAAGTTGTGACTATAAATAGATACTAGCGGGTTTTTTCCATTTCTGACTTGCCTAGTGTGAGATTTAAATTCTACACAAACACTATGTAGATAACTCTATTTATGTCTATGTCTATGTCTCTAACCATGTCTCTAACCCTGTCTCAATGTCTATGTCTCTATTGTGTTTGTCAGTATCACACCCTTGTCCCTAGACAGACCTATCCACACTGTTCCACTTTCCGTTTGGGTCTAAACAGTCAATGTTCCATTCCATTCTCGTTTGGGTCTAGACAGTCCCAGACCCATAGCTCTAGACCAGTCCCAAACCCATGGGTCTAGACAGTCCTAAACTCATGTTAAATTCCTGTTTGAGTCTAAACTGTCCCAGGGGTGTTTTCCTTCTATAATCTTTGGTCCTGATGTATCCCCATACACTACGGACACGGAAACGTTTGAGAATGACTTATTATTATCCATTTAATTATTTGCCAATAAGTATGTATTTGACTCCTATCATCATGACAAACACAGAAATCTTCATTACGGTTTATCATTCAAGATGAGTACCTTTTATTTCCAAACACCTATCAAGGAAATCTCACAATATCATTAACAGTTAACATCTCAGACATTAATATTGACGACATGCATTAAAACAATCTTGGTTAAAAATCAGTTAGCTGATAAACTGCCCCAAGCTAACTTTTAACATTATAAGAATACGAAAGTTGCCAAAACCTGGATACATACAAATATTACAAATAAGTGTAACTAATAAGTTAAAAGTTAAATATTCCTTTCATAAAAACTTGCTTTAAAAAGTAAATATTCACATTATTATGTCTGTGTGAGAAAAATGCAAGACTGACCTTGACATTGACTACTACACGGAATGACATACTATACATCATACATGAAAGAAATTGTAAGAAGTTATGAAGAAGAATGTGGAAATTAAGAAAACTAAATAAAGGTGCTGATATACATAATGTGGTGAGATTGCTGGGTATAAAACTTTCAGAACATAAAAGCATTATGAACTGAATATGACACCTTTTTCTATCTCACTCTCAATTGTTGGGAATTGCAAGCTTGAGCTTATCCAATCCAAACCTTATCTTGTCCTGGAAGTCGGGAAAATGGATTTGTAAATTCTTGGTCAGATTGGAACTGTTGTCAGCAGGACCACCTAGGTACTATAATTAGTCTTCTGTCAAGGTTGTGTGCATGTGTGTGTATGTGTGTATGTTTAAATATAAAAGCACTTTACTTATACAAATAAAAGACATACGTATAACGATTTGGGGACCCACATAAAACTGGCCATGGTTCATGAACAAATATCAAACAATATCATAAATACAATGACTCCGTTATGTGCAGAAAGTAAAACTACCATTTTAATACTGACCTAATGACGATTATTTAAAATATAACAGACATCCAGTGGTGAAATGGAACAGAATACACCCAGATTTGCTGTAATAAAATTCCCTGAATGATTAGGGTCTACTATATCTTTTCAAAAACATACATGTAACAACATTTCTTTGTGTACAATGTTGACAGTTAGGTTAAAATGGCATATATAACAATCAAGTCTATAATTGATTTTGCTACAAGAAATGCAACCTGCATGAAAAATATCGATTGCTGTTTATGGCACAACAATACTTGAAATATTATATTACCCCAAGGCAATTGGGGCAAAGGCCCAAAGACAAACCACATCCCCCAAGTTTGGCCCCCTTCTCGTAGCAAGTCCACAATCTTAAATCCTGATCAACACAGCTGCATGACATGAAAAGAAAGGAATGCAATGGAAAAATGAGAAGCTCAAGTGGGTCTGCAATTGCTCACTGTTTTGACATCTGCCAAAATAGCCCAATGCTAAAGCAGTTGACCAAGAAATCTGTCAGTAGGGTGCTTCTCTGTCGAAATGTCTCCAATGATGTTGACTGAATGAGTTTTGAAACAATCACTTAAAGGTTTCTTAAGTTTTTGTATCTTCATCTGTACCTTGTGGTCGTTAAGTTTTTGTATCTTCATCTATATTTTCTGGCACATTAGTTCTCATTTGCCCCGTATGGAAAAGTCCCTACATCAGAACACTTCATATCAAAATTGGTAAGAATCTGTTCAGCGTTTTTATTTTCTCAAATGGATAAGGTTGTGTAAATCTGCATTAACAGCTAGCAGCGGGGAGGCTAGACAGACCATTAGATCTACAAATTAGAGAACCCAATTACAGAACGAGGTACAAATGGACATACAAGGCCTAGAAGGATAAATCGAGGCCTCTAACGCGTCCGGAGGTTCGTAGACCCGCGCGCTGTCCCTCCCTGCTGCTGTAGATGATCGGGGAACGACCGGTGGTAGATCGCCGTTTATTGTCAACACAAAATTTATCGAGACCAATGCGATGTCGTAACCTAGGATCATGTAGATTGATTGTAATAAACCCATGCGGGGTTTTCTGATAATTTGCAAAGAAGTTTTTTAATCTAATTATATCCATGTCTTCGGAACAAGTCTGATGAATATTTCGCAGGGTGTGTGTATCAACGACATTGCAGTTATATCTGATGACTTTAGCAATCTGAGTGTATCGTTGTATGACTTGGATCACATCGGTGTTTTTATGTCTACTTCGTGAAAATATCCGGGCCGGATTTGTTTGTCGGTCAACCATAACATCGTTGTACACTACTAGATTGTTAATATCGCCATCAAGATCTTCAACCGAAGATGTTGGTGATAAAATTAATAATGTCATTGCCGTCCTCGTCCAACGATTTTGCATTTTTATTGAATTCCTTGAGAACGCATCGCTGGTAATCTACCGATGGTGCCACTAAATAAGTTTGTCCTATTTGAGCCATCTCATTATCATGTTAAGCAGTACCTGGGAGTAGTGAAAGGGGGCACTTTACGGACAATGGGAATTAGCATTACAGCCCCCCCCCCCGTACGTTTACGGACACGATTTATACGGACAAAAAATCACCCTGGGCACGTTTACGGACAATGGGAAAATACATTACAGACCCCCTGGGCACGTTTACGGACAAGATTTATACAGGCAAAAAATCACTCTAGGTCCGTCTACGGACAATGGGAATTTTGTATAGCGACTAGCACACCTTGGGACTGTCTGGGGACAATGGGAATTTTGTATAGCAACAAGCACACCCTGGGACTGTCTAGGGACAATGAGAATTTTGTATAGCGACAAGAGGAATGGCACAGGTAGGGTGACGTCACGGTACTGGACAGTTGCAACAATGTAGCAAGGACCGTGACGTCATGCCACCTGTGTCATTTCTATATACAAACACGAATCATTTCGCGTTCGTGTTTGTGTATAGCAAGGACCGTGACGTCATGCCACCTGTGTCATTTCTATATACAAACACGAATCATTCGCGTTCGCGTTTGTGGATATTATAACTCTCTATACACAAGCCATCAGCCAATCATCATTACTAAAAGCAGCAACTATAAAAAATCAGCCACTGTTTCGTAGGCTGATGGCTTATACCAAATTACTTAAATACATAGAATCACGAACCATTCGTGTTCTACTTCAATTTAATTCCTTAACTCCTAGACACTTGCAACAATGTAGCAAGTACCATGACGTCATGCCACTTGTGTCATTTCTATATACAAAGACGAATCATTCGCGGTCGTGTTTGTGTATAGTAAGGACCGTGACGTCATGCCACCTGTGTCATTTCTATACAAAGTTTGAATCATTCGCTTTCGTGTCAGTGAATAGTATAGTATAGTATGTTTTATATATTCTCTTTTTTCCATAGATTGATGCAACAATGTAGCAAGTACCATAACGTCATGCCACTTGTGTCATTTCTATATACCAAGACGAATCATTCGCGTTCGTGTTTGTGTATAGCAAGTACCGTGACGTCATGCCACCTGTGTCATTTCTATATGCAAAGACGAAACCTTCGCGTTCGTGTTTGTGTATAGCAAGTACCGTAACGTCATGCCAACTGATGGTGGCATGACATCATGGGACTTGCTACATTGTTGCAAGTGTCTAGGAGTTAAGGAATTAAATTGATGTAGAACACGAATGGTTCGTGATTCTATGTATTTAAGTAATTTGGTATAAGCCATCAGCCTACGAAACAGTGGCTGATTTTTTATAGTTGCTGTTTTTAGTACTGCTGATTGGATGATGACTTGTGTATAGAGAGCAGTTAGATTTAATGAGTGTATTAAAGTGGGTGCTATTGATAGCAACGAGTGTGTAACAATTTGAACGAAGGACATTGATGTTGACGGGAAGCACGAACACGAATGACGTCATATTTGTGACGTCATGCGCATGCGCTATAAAATTTGGCGCATGGAAAATCTAAATGAAAAATGTGATTCGCATTCGTGTTCGGTTCGACAAGAAGATCTAAAAGCGTCAACATCAATGTCATTCGTGAGAAGTGTAAGGACTGGGCGACATGTTAATGGAAGAAACAGCCCCAGTTCACGGGGCTGTTTGTGTATATGTGTTTGGGGGTTGTCCCCAGCCCCCAAACACATATACACAAACATGTCACGTGATGCCAAATGGCTGTTAGACATTAACATGGAGCGAAGGACTGAAGCGAACACGAAATTTTTGGTAGTGTAAGAGATAGTCTATTTTGTGAGATTTGATCTCCTTCTCTTAAATTTTAGGATAATATTGGGTGTTTGAATAGTGAGTATGATATAATGGATGGTATAGTGAGTGTAATGGATAGTATTTTTGTGGCGTAAGGGATAGATATTTTGTGAGCTTTCATCTCCTTCTCTTACATTCTAAGCGAACACAAGGTATTTTGGATATGTTGGATAGCATGGTGATGTGATGGATAATATTTCTGTAGTGAAAAGGATAGTCTATTTTGTGAAATTTCATCCTTAACTCTTACATTCCAAGGTAACACATAACGTTTGGAGTGTGTGTGTGTGTGTGTGTGTGTGTGTGTGTGTGTGTGTGTGTGTGTGTGTGTGTGTGTGTGTGTGTGTGTGTGTGTTGGTCTTTGTTTGTCCCTTTGAAACTCCCTTTATCCCTATCAAATTCATGTCAACTACCTACAGTATCGCGTATTCAGGTCAGCCAGTTCAGTGACGTCACACAGTGTCGAGTATTCAGGTCAGCCAGTTCAGTGACGTCACTAAAGCTAGAAATTTTTGAGGCTATAAATATAGACTTGGGTTTTCCAAAGGTTGTAGCTATAAATACATACAAGGGTTTTTAAACAGAAATTGACCAAAACTTGTAGCTAAAAATAGACCCTACCTGTTCCATTCCTCTTGTCGCTACACAGGCCCAATATTTTTGTCGCTAGACAGGCCCAATATTTTTTTGTCGCTAGACAGGCCCAATATTATTTTGTCACTAGACAGGCCCAATATTTTTTTGTCGCTAGACAGCCCCAATATTTCCCCATGTTCAATTTCCCTTGTCCGTAGGGTACAAAGTAGGGTCCCGTGAGGCTATAAATCTTGAGGCTATAGTGAAAACGATCAAATTTAACACAGAATTCTACGTGAGGCTATAAACCTTGAGGCTACGGTACAACCCTCTAAATTTAACATAGAGGTCTACGTAAGGCTATAAATTTTGGGGCTATAGTGCTGGGACCCTTTTTTAACATAGAGGTCTACGTGGGGCTATAAATTTTGGGGCCATAGTGCTGGGACCTGTTTTTAACATTACGGTCTACATTTTATGCATTTGCGTTCGTTTGTGTGGATAGTAGATATGTGTATGTTTTATGCGTTCTCGTTCGTGGATAGTATATGTGGTGTGTGTTTTTTCTTCTCTTCCTTCGTTTGTGTGGATAGTATATATGGGTGTATTTTATGCATGCGCGTTCGTTTGTGTGGATAGTATATGTGGTGTGTGTGTGTGTGTGTGTGTGTGTGTGTGTGTGTGTGTGTGTGTGTGTGTGTTTTATGCATTCTCGTTCGTTTGTGTGGATAGTAGATAGGTGTGTGTTTTATGCATTCGCGTCCGTTTGTTTGAATAGCAAGTATGGTGTGTTTATGCGTTCGCATCCGTTTGTGTGGATAGTAAATATTGTATGTTTGTTCTTCTCTTCCCGTTTGTGTGGATAGTAGATATGGGTGTGTTTTTTCTTCTCTTCCCGTTTGTGTGGATAGTAGATATAGGTGTGTTTTTTCTTCTCTTCCCGTTTGTGTGGATAGTAGATATGGGTGTGTTTTATGCATTCGCGTCCGTTTGTTTGGATAGTAAGTATGGTGTGTTTATGTGTTCGCGTCCGTTTGTGTGGATAGTAAATATTGTATGTTTTTTCTTCTCTTCCCGTTTGTGTGGATAGTAGATATGGGTGTGTTTTTTGCATTCTCATTCGTTTGTGTGGATAGTAAATAGGTGTGTGTTTTATGCTTTCTCATTCGTTGGTGAGGATAGTAAATAGGTGTGTGTTTTATGCATTCGCGTCCGTTGGTGTGGATAGTAAATAGGTGTGTGTTTTATGCTTTCTCGTTCGTTGGTGAGGATAGTAAATATGGCATGTTTTATGCATTCTCGTTCGTTGGTGTGGATAGTAAATAGGTGTGTGTTTTATGCATTCGCGTTCATTGGTGAGGATAGTAAATATGGTATGTTTTATGCATTCACGTTTGTTGGTGTGGATAGTAAATAGGTCATCACACTTGTTATTCCGAAGACATGGATATAATTAGATTAAAAAACTTCTTTGCAAATTATCAGAAAACCCCGCATGGGTTTATTACAATCAATCTACATGATCCTAGGTTACGACATCGCATTGGTCTCGATAAATTTTGTGTTGACAATAAACGGCGATCTACCACCGGTCGTTCCCCGATCATCTACAGCAGCAGGGAGGGACAGCGCGCGGGTCTACGAGCCTCCGGACGCGTTAGAGGCCTCGATTTATCCTTCTAGGCCTTGTATGTCCATTTGTACCTCGTTCTGTAATTGGGTTCTCTAATTTGTTGATCTAATGGTCTGTCTAGCCTCCCCGCTGCTAGCTGTTAATGCAGATTTACACAACCTTATCCATTTGAGAAAATAAAAACGCTGAACAGATTCTTACCAATTTTGATATGAAGTGTTCTGATGTAGGGACTTTTCCATACGGGGCAAATGAGAACTAATGTGCCAGAAAATATAGATGAAGATACAAAAACTTAACGACCACAAGGTACAGATGAAGATACAAAAACTTAAGAAACCTTTAAGTGATTGCTTCAAAACTCATTCAGTCAACATCATTGGAGACATTTCGACAGAGAAGCACCCTACTGACAGATTTCTTGGTCAACTGCTTTAGCATTGGGCTATTTTGGCAGATGTCAAAACAGTGAGCAATTGCAGACCCACATGAGCTTCTCATTTTTCCATTGCATTCCTTTCTTTTCATGTCATGCAGCTGTGTTGATCAGGATTTAAGATTGTGGACTTGCTACCAGAAGGGGGCCAAACTTGGGGGATGTGGTTTGTCTTTGGGCCTTTGCCCCAATTGCCTTTGGGTAATATAATATTTCAAGTATTGTTGTGCCATAAACAGCAATCGATATTTTTCATGCAGGTTGCATTTCTTGTAGCAAAATCAATTATAGACTTGATTGTTATATATGCCATTTTAACCTAACTGTCAACATTGTACACAAAGAAATGTTGTTACATGTATGTTTTTGAAAAGATATAGTAGACCTTAATTATTCAGGGCATTTTATTACAGCAAATCTGGGTGTATTTTGTTCCATTTCACCACTGGATGTCTGTTATATTTTAAATAATCGTCATTAGGTCAGTATTAAAATGGTAGTTTTACTTTCTGCACATAACGGAGTCATTGTATTTATGATATTGTTTGATATTTGTTCATGAACCATGGCCAGTTTTATGTGGGTCCCCAAATCGTTATACGTATGTCTTTTATTTGTATAAGTAAAGTGCTTTTATATTTAAGCATACACACATACACACACATGCACACAACCTTGACAGAAGACTAATTATAGTACCTAGGTGGTCCTGCTGACAACAGTTCCAATCTGACCAAGAATTTACAAATCCATTTTCCCGACTTCCAGGACAAGATAAGGTTTGGATTGGATAAGCTCAAGCTTGCAATTCCCAACAATTGAGAGTGAGATAGAAAAAGGTGTCATATTCAGTTCATAATGCTTTTATGTTCGGAAAGTTTTATACCCAGCAATCTCACCACATTATGTATATCAGCACCTTTATTTAGTTTTCTTAATTTCCACATTCTTCTTCATAACTTCTTACAATTTCTTTCATGTATGATGTATAGTATGTCATTCCGTGTAGTAGTCAATGTCAAGGTCAGTCTTGCATTTTTCTCACACAGACATAATAATGTGAATATTTACTTTTTAAAGCAAGTTTTTATAAAAGGAATATTTAACTTTTAACTTATTAGTTACACTTATTTTGTAATATTTGTATGTATCCAGGTTTTGGCAACTTTCGTATTCTTATAATGTTAAAAGTTAGCTTGGGGCAGTTTATCAGCTAACTGATTTTTAACCAAGATTGTTTTAATGCATGTCGTCAATATTAATGTCTGAGATGTTAACTGTTAATGATATCGTGAGATTTCCTTGATAGGTGTTTGGAAATAAAAGGTACTCATCTTGAATGATAAACCGTAATGAAGATTTCTATGTTTGTCATGATGATAGGAGTCAAATACATACTTATTGGCAAATAATTAAATGGATAATAATAAGTCATTCTCAAACGTTTCCGTGTCCGTAGTGTATGGGGATACATCAGGACCAAAGGATTATAGAAGGAAAACACCCCTGGGACAGTTTAGACTCAAACAGGAATTTAACATGAGTTTAGGACTGTCTAGACCCATGGGTTTGGGGCTGGTCTAGAGCTATGGGTCTGGGACTGTCTAGACCCAAACGGGAATGGAATTGAACATTGACTGTCTAGACCCAAACGGAAAGTGGAACAGTGTGGATAGGTCTGTCTAGGGACAAGGGTGTGATACTGACAAACACAATAGAGACATAGACATTGAGACAGGGTTAGAGACATGGCTAGAGACATAGACATAGACATAAATAGAGTTATCTACATAGTGTTTGTGTAGAATTTAAATCTCACACTAGGCAAGTCAGAAATGGGAAAAAAACCCGCTAGTATCTATTTATAGTCACAACTTGTGGAAATTCCTTTTGTAAAATGCTAGTATCTATTTATAGCTACGTGTTATAGCAACGGGTTAAGATACGTGATAGCTATGGGGATTTTAATTCTTCCGTTAACTTTAATGTATCTCCTGTGTAACTGTATGCAATTGTATGGTATATCTAGTGTGAGTATCTGGTGTGTCACTAAGTGTGTCTCTTTAATATATCTTTATGCATCTCTTTCTTATGTAGCTAATTTTCGTCTAGAGACAAGTTTGGTTAGTATTGACAAGCATATACTTTATATACATATATCGTGCTGGTATTTTATTAGGCAAGAGAATAGACATCTTTTCCAGACATATGAGTGCAGCTGCTGCTCTCTCTGCTGTTTCTGTAGTCTGTATCTCTCTATCCACATCTCCTCTTCTTATTTCACTTCTTCTCTAAGGAACTATTCTATGAGGTCTTGTGCCACTTTAAGCATCTTGACATTCTCTATTTCTTCCGGCTTTCGCATCAGGTTTTGCCTGACACGATATAAATTCACGTGGGCTTCGTTCAGCTGCTAATTTAGAAGACATCTTTACGGGTTGACAAGTCAACAATGGATAGCTAGACTGGCGACCGCCCCGGTTTATATGTCTCAATCGTACATGCGATAGAAAACATCCCTGCAGTGTTTTTGGTAGGAACGCTATAGCTCACCTAACCCAGACAGAGATAAGTCAAAGAACATATATCTTGATAAAAAGTTTTAAAACAAACCACAGACACCCTTTTTCCAAAATACAACATTTTCATTCAACCAACAAACAAGCAACAAATAAATAACAATCCATGCAATATAAAAAAAAAAAAAAAAAAAAATTGTTTCACACAGCAACTTATTGACAGGGTTGACAACGTTGAGTTGAACTTCCACTGATGGAGGTCATAAGACCATTGATGTACACTACGTTTCCTTGCTAACGACAAGAGATATCCATAATGGTCACAAAACCATTTATCTACTTTATGATCGTTTCTAGAAGAGTCACGATCACAATAAGTCACTAAATGTTCTAAGGGGTGTCCAAGACTGCGTTGATAAAGAAAATACACACAATATTGTCCACACACCATGGAATCTGTGCCTTGTAATTTCACATTATTGACTCGTGTCGTCTGGGCATTTATTCTCATAAAGAAGATGATGTCGTCTTCCAAAGGCAGTAATCCATACGAATCAAAATACTCCACACGGTCATTGTGGGGAAAGTAGACGGCCACCCAATGGGTTCCTGGGAGATGACTGTCGTCGGTGTTGATGACATAAACTTGATGGTCTTTAAGTTTGCGATGAGGAAGTTCATCTTTAGCGCACACGACAGGATTCCAAGAAGCAGTGTACGAACTGTTTTTGAAAAGGTAATAAAGTTCCCAGGTATCCATATTTTCTTTTTTTCACAGGTAGTGATAAGTTACTGATCGTATCTTTTTAATCTGACCAAGAATCAGAGTAACATTAACATGGTGATATGGCATTATAATATCACTATCGATTTAATTACGAGTTTTCTACTGGAGCATCAATGACTCTCATTCGTCTACCAATACCTTCAAGCAACATTGTTTTATCTGAGAGTATAACCGCAATTGCTCTAAAATCATCAATAGCTCCTCTTGCTACACGAGCTCGAAAGTGTATATCAACGACAGATTGTCTAAATAAATCCAGATGTTCCAGCGAAAAGTAATATATCGGATACAGCGTTGCAAAATCTAGTTGTGATATTTGTAGACCAGAATCAATATTTTGATTACGTCCCATGAATGTCATCAAACGATGATATGCACGTGCAACATGATTAATTTCAAAATTTAATAATATATCCTCAGCTGGTTCTTGATGTCCATTTATCCTCAGTGAAACTTCAGTAACACCAAGTTTGTCAAAGATCATTGTACTTCGTGTTTGTGAGTTTACTCGCGCAGCATCTTGGAAAGCAACAAATATATATCGCGGCGCAGAAACTCCATGCTGTGATGCTATCTGCCATGTGAATAAACCATTAATGTTACTTTGAACACTATCGGTGGTCATCGTCAACCATGATAATGTTGATTTGCCGCCGCTGTCCATAAAAAAAGTAGCCGTTGTTCTTCAGTGAGTGATGGAGACATTGTTGGCATCCACAATGAAAGTTTTGTCAGTATTACTTTACCAGCATCACCGACGGGGCGCCAGATTGCATCATCGTCGGTAGCCTGTCTTACAAGTACAACTGTACGCTTGGCTCCGAAAATAACCTTTCTGACATTTCTGCAAAATCCAAAGATATGTGACAGTGGAAGTGCACATGAAAATCTTCTTCTTCCATCTTTCAGCATTGATCGACGTGATGTGAATCCTAAGTTGAATTCTGGATTAGCACCATGAACCACAGGCCACACATCAGCGTCAGCATTGTTTTTTGGTCGTCTTAAATTATACGGTCTGTTGTCAGGGCGGTCAGAAGTATCCTTCACAAACATCATTGACGGACCAGCTGATCTTGAATAATCATCGCTGTATCTTGCATGGCCAAGTATCGCCGTGGCAACGTCGACGTCTTTCTGAATTGATTCAATATTTCTTCATGTATATGGCGCTGTCGAACAATGCCATAATGGTATTATTAACAAAACCAACTCTAACATCAGCTAAATATTCAGTATCATCTGTTCTTAAAATTTCACCTTCTACTTCAATAAATGCTTCAGCGAGTAAGAAATATATACTTGTATCCTGAACTTGTAATTCGATTCTTCCACGCTGATTTGGCTGTCGTGCGTCATAAGAATAATACTGATAATCACGTATCGATTCATCTTTGAGAATTGGTGTGTCCATGTCGAGTGCGGGATCAGATACACGCTTGCACATTTTATTATACTTGTTATCGTCTAACACGAAGACCGCTTCCTGCTATCAGACTAGCAGTTATATTTTTTTTCTTTTTCTGATAGGGGTACACCAGCCAACTTTGCTAGTTTTTGATTCGCAGCTTAATTTATTATTTTACTAACATTTGCAGGCATTGCTTCTGTGCTAGGTAATTTTATTGGCTGAGGTTTAACTGGTTGAGGTTTTCGTCGTATTAATCGTGTTAGTCTATCCTTGATTGCCGAGAATGCTTTATTAGCATCATCACCAACAGCACCAATACCTTTTTCATGAACAACGTCAATAGCTTTCATTCCCAGTTGCTTTGTAATCGGTATTGCTTTTTGGGGCTCTCCTTCTAAATAGACCCTGAACAACATCACCGAGTCCATCTCCGTAGAACGCTTTATATGTAGGTAATCGCGAATTTATCACCCTGACCATGATCGGTCCACGGTGAGCATTATGTATAATCATCTTCTTATTTTCTTGTCACTGATCTAATTGTATACCCTTAATCACTGTGGTAATCATCGGCGATTTCATCATTGCGGGATCGATAAACATTAATATCCATGATACCACCTGTAAATAATCGTTGACAAATATCAGCTGCTTCATTAATGATTTCTGGGGAATTATTAACCGCTCGTTATCCTCCAATGAGAATTTCTAATCTTTCAACATCGGCAAGGACGTTATCGGGACATTGAGTAATAAGACTACTTCCCCTGGTACCCGTACCAATGCCACTTCCAATTGCACCAGGGGTGTCATGCCATTCTTCTTTTCCTCACTTGTTTTTTGGACTGGTTGTTTTTGTTGTTATTTTTGTTGTATTAATTGTTGTTGTTGTTGTGGTGATAGTTGTAAAAATGCAAAATAGTTATCTATCTCATGGATAAACTCAATATATCTTTGGTCATCATTTCGGGCCTGATCAACTCCGTAGTGTATGTGAAATATCCGTTTGAACCAGTCTTCACGGCTTATAGAACGATCATGGTACTCGGGTTTCAGAAATTTTTCTCTCTTATTAAAACTCCTCACGGCACTCACAGCTAATTGTTTTATGTTTTGGCGTTCCTGATATCAGCAATACTCTCTTTGGTAAATTTATCGAGCAACGCGGTTCTCTCTCTTGCTTGTTCTGGTTCTGATTCTTGTTCTTGTTCTGATATAAGATTATTTATATTACCTATTTCAACAAGAGCTTGGTCAATACCTTCAAGCATTTCTCGCATTGGTTGAGCAGCAGCTATTTCACCTGGAAGTTCTCTTAGAATCATTTTTGTTTTCTTAGTTCTTTCTGCTATTTTTCCAGTTGCTTTAGCGGTTTGCTTTAACGTGGGAAGAAGACCTTTGGTAGCCTGTGTAACTCTTTCGGTAGCCTTCGTAACAGGTTTAAATAAATGTTCTGCACTTTCTATAAACTCCACCTGAGACTCCTGACGCGCTTGTAGTTGTTGCTTGACAGAATCATGGACGGGGAGATATTTCTTAATTGCCTCTAGTCGCTGTCGAGCTAGTTTAGCTGTGTGAGATTCCATTATTGATATAATATACGATTTAATTAAGCAACACCGGAGCAGAAGGGAGGGCTACGAAAAAGAATGAGTGAGCGGCTACATAAACAAAATACGCCATAAAAACAAAATCATTAATGTCAAAAAATAAAGTAACAAAAATAAGCTAACCCAAAGAGAAAAGTTTCAGGTCGGTTAGAGATTCGGTTTTGACGTTATTGATGAGAGTTATGAAAGAACGTCAACCGTAAATTGCTATAGATTCGACCGTAAACAGTCGAATGCAAGCGTTCCAAAGTTCCATCACTTTAAGAAATAATCTTCGTGTAATGAATTACGAAAATAGTAATGCGATTATTCTGCGATCGAGCGATTACAACGCGCGGGTATACAACTTTCTGATCAGCTCAATGCTGAAAAAATCACATATGACTTTGAAACATTACAAGAATGAAAACCCGGAGGAAGATACGCAATTCCATCCGAGTACAGGTTCATCATATTACTCCAGGGGGCAAGGAGACAATCGCTAGCGATTGTGGATGATACACAAATTAAGCAATTCGTTCCATTAGCAACAGCGATTTTAAAAAAAAATCAGATTGGAGTTGTCAGGCGAACATGAAACAAAAGTGATTGTGGGAATGCGTGTAAGACAGTTAAAGAAATTTATGTCGGATGATACTAGTGAATCATAGCGCAAGCACTCTGAATCTGCGTTAGAACGTGAAAGCTTAGAACTCTAGTGTTGGACAGTTTACGGTCGAATCGCTAGCTATTTACTGTCTGCGTTCTGTGTAAAAAATATAATCGTGGACAGCAAAAAAATAAGCATTTTTCAACTATGCGAAAGATTTTATGGTGGATCGTCGGGCGTTCTGGAAACTAATAAAGCATCTTTTTTGACTTTGTGAAACACGTATGGTGGACCGTTGGGACCATACTGTGGACCGTTCGACCGTTTACGGTCGAATCGCTAGCGATTTCTGGTCTGTCTCGTACACACAGACTAATAGTTAATTGTTCATCTCGTGTATCAAGTAAATATCCGCGCTGATCTATCGAGCGGAAATGTATTCGTGACAACAGCGGATTATGACATCGTAAATAAACAGGATTAACAGGCACTGATACAATCAAATGGCCAAGAGGGAACCTCAGGGATAAACGAGTAAAGAATGTATCTGGGTTGCGACTGCTTAGATTATCCAATATCTGCGGCATAACTGCCATCTACGGCATCACAAACGAGGTTCAAGGATACCGTCGACGTGATGTTGACGATACCTGGAGATATATGACGTCCTGAATCATCAACCCCATTGTTGTGTCTGAGTATAATCGGCGGCGATGATATTTTCTCCATGCGATGATGATCTTGGGAAGGTACTCGTCGATGATGTTGCTCACGGCACGTTTTAGCGCTTCACTGTTGTTACGTGTAGGCTTGTACAAAAATAACAAAAGAAAAGAGTGAAGCCAACAAGCTTTGTAAATTTAACAAAATAATTTATTTCCCTAGAAAACAATGTAAAAATATGAAATAGGACTTACGGTTTGTGAATATAATCCAAATATTAATCCTAGAATTGAAAAATATAAATCCTATCACTAAACAGTTCTAATTGAATCCAGGTTCGAATCTCGATGACGTTCCAATATGGAAGCGATGACGTCAGATAAGGTCGTTGTACTGGTGGCAACAGATCCTCGATTGAATCACAGTTTATAATGTTTCCGTTTAGAATTCCAGAATAAATTTCCACTGAATGCCTTTCTCCCAGAACTTTTATAAATATGAAGCACTTGTGTAGTTTTCTAGAGAATGAACTATTAAATTCCAAAAAATAGATGAACTTCAGAACAATCTGGCAACAATAATAAAACCTCTTGAGCCCTCAAGGTTTAAAATACAACTGTTTTAACTGTTTTAAGCCTCGATTTTTTTAAGATCACATGGTAGTTCACGTGACAGGCGACGTGATCGCTAATTTGAACAGCGCAATTAAAAAAAAATGCCATGTATCACGTACGCAAGAATAGCCCTCTCTAAGAATCAAATTCTCACACTGGAAATAAAAAAAGAAAGGCTGTTACAACTCAGCTAACACGTTGGCCGAAAATAACCTTGGTAATAGCCAAACATATTCACCCGATTTTTACAAGATCTACGAACCAAGATGAGCTAAAAATAGCTTAAGCAACGGTTACATTCTAATCGGGTCAAGCCAATTTTCCGAAAAGAGACTCAAATCCAATGAAAATTATCATTACAATAAAATGTAATGAAACAAAATTAAAATAAAAATAATTTTAAACTAACACACAAGTAATTAAATTACATATACGTAACACTGTTAACCCACGGAGGTGTAAACGTTGGCAAATCCACCTCTGTAATCGCATAATTATTACGAAATGATTGTTTATACGACGATACCTGGCTGAAATAAGTAGCTGTATCACCCGGATCAGTCACTGTTTCTATAATGCGTTGGTTAACAGCCTCATTGTCAGCACGTACCTGGTTTATATGTTGTATCGTTGAGACGGTCTGTCGTTATAGATGGTCGTTGCGATATTCATCTACGTATTTCGAAAACAACTGCCGTAGGTCGTCGCTGGTTCGCTGGTGTTCTTGCGTAATGACGTTGAAACAATCTATGCTGAATGTGTCACTGGTTGGCGAACCACCTGGCAAGTAGTATACTGTTAACTTATGGGGGGGGGGTCCCACAGCAGCACGTTGTGTCTTCGCGCCCCCTAAAAGATCCTCTTCGAAAATAGACTCGCGTGCTACTGTATAATGCCACACTGGACTGTTCCGATAATCTGGTGTTTTCATTAATGCGCGCGTGTCCGTGGTAAAGTCGGATTTCTGCGGCTGTGGTGTTGGTGGTGGTTGCGGTGGTGCTACCAACGGCCATCCAAGCACGGTTCTGATCGATTAATTATATGTATCTACGGCATAATCTGGCGTTGAAATTTATATGGCCGCTGACAGCGATGGCTTATGTACCGTTATAGCGATTTTTGATTCTCGGCCTGTGATAGATTTAATTCTGCGTTGAAACTCATCATTGATTTGTTCGATTTGATAACTCCCAGTCGGCAAGCCTACCACGGTCCAGTCGGGGGTTCAGTCGGGTTTGTTCTTGTACGCAAATACCAGTGAGTTGTTTTCGGGAAAAAAACCCAAACGACTTTGATCTAATATTTGGCAAACTATTTTGGACTCGCATTTGTGCAAGCGCTACATCAAGAGACCGCTGAGATCTATGTGCCTTTATTGGCGCAGCGAAGACAATATCAAATTCTGGTTCTGTTGACGTCGCTGATATCATCGTGGTTGTTGGTAGTGTTGTATTGTTCAAGCAGTTGGCTGGTGGGCTGTTGTTGGTCTGTCATTATTACTTATACTGATTTTAATGGAGTCCTAGCACTCCGAGAGCTAGAGTTCTGAGTGTTAACACTCGGAGTGTGGACAGTCGGATTACTAGCAATCCGATTACACGCGTCATGATAAATCTTATTCATTTCTGCGAATTCACTATCGGATATCATTCCATAATTGAGCCCCGTTGATATCAGCGATGATAGTCGATCATGGGCAAGTGACGCCGTTGATAGCGCTGCTGAATGTTCATGTAATTTCTCAGTCTGGCACGTCGATATTCTTTCTGCTTCAATATTAAGAATATCATCGGCGCCGGCGAACACAGGAACGCCGACTCCAATCACTGGCACATCACATATGTCGCCGATAATGTGCCGAATAACGTCATTGTACCAGCGACTACGGCCGATGACGTGTATACGACAACGTTGATAACCGTGATGCGTCTGAGGTATTTTTTCTGCGTGCATATGAGTGTCGATGATATTATGAAGCGCTGCCTGGCACGAGCTCGCTTGCTTGAATCTGTACACGTTTACGAGTTCCCGAGAATTCGCAGAATCCTGCTGATTCCAGCCCCGGGTATTCACGAGATGGTAAGTCGTTGGTTTGGGTCCAGTGGATCCTGACCCAACAATTGCATTCGACGATGGAGGCTATTTCTTGGACTGCGGGTGGTAGAGCTCCGCGTAGCCTGATTGCCTGATGGGACGTTGACGTTTGGACTGTTCAGAATCGGAGCGTTAACGCTCTGAGTGGTCATTATATGAATACAATCTAAGTAATAAATTGAGGCGTTTTGGCGACAAATTCTAGACATCACCAGTACATCGTCGCGGTTAAGTTTTTCTCTTCGGGATCCAATATGAATATTTCCTCGGTATTTTGATTTAACACCACTGACACGGTTCCAGAAAATTGATCAGTGGAATGACGCCATAGATATGTTGTAAAAATTTATATTTACCGGTGCTAAACACGGAGAGCCTGTACACACCGGTGACCTCAGGGTATGATTGATATTTTGCGCTGACCATGTTGCTAATCCCGATGCTACTGTGTATACAGCGTTGATGGACGGGGTCGTATGAATTACACAAGCGGTAATCTTTTTGATTTTTTCGTCGATTTCTGTGAGCTTAACGCCGGCGACCATTGGAGCTCCTAAGAAATCATTAGCGACTCTATTTATGTTTCTGCGAAAATTCGTAAACGTGCCCACATCAAGATCGTACTCGGATCGCAATGTGTTTAATCTACCACTCGCTGTCGTTAAGGCGGTACTGATCGTGCCGTCTTTATCGTCCTTGCTGGTTCTCTCAGAACAACAATTCTGCTTCCGTTCATGTTAAGTCCACCGGTCTTTGTATCACCGGTGGATCGCAAGCGATCAGCTACGCGTTTACTAACCTCATTGCGGATCTCGTTTTTGATCGTCCTGATTGATACACTTGAGTCTCTGATCTTCTGTCATCAGTAAATACTGGGATATTATCAGCGACCGCACTGCGAACTCGTCGGACAATATCAACCCACCTAATATTACTTGTTTTTAACCGTTCATACTGATCCCGAAAAACAATAACTTAACCCCGGTCAACCCCGGCGAGGTTCATAAGATCAGCGAGCTCATCTTTAGTTGCATATGCTGACAAATCAATGTCGCCGGGTTTCTTAACCTTAGCGCCAGAGCGAGATCTTCCGTTAATATCTACCATTATAAAGTAAGGGCTCTTTAAAATTACTAGTATACATTTCACTAGTGAACGCGTGCACGACTTTATGCGGTAGTGGGCCACCAGTATTCCATGATCTTGATATAGCATCTAGAATCGCAAGCGATTCATGACCGCATATAGGCGGATCTGTTAGTGTCTGTGTCGGCAATGTTGACTAACAGAGTGGAAGGCTAGCAGATCTGCTGATATATTCGAGAAATGCGGGAGTCCAGATGAATCAAATAAATAAAACTACGTGGATCAACAGCATATGCAAACCAGTGAGTACCTGGACCAGAATGACCATCGAGATTAATAATACTAGTTTCAATACGATTTGGTTGTTTTGGTAATTGATCGTGCAAGAAAACTCCTCTAAAGTGATGATGTCGAGTCGATGAGCAGCATCAAGCAAATCAAAATTAAACATTGGACGTTGAGTCAGTGATAATTTATTTGGTCCTTGCAACACCGTTAATTTCAGCGATATCGTTGTTCCAGAATTATTCGCTGATACCGATTGCAGCTTTTTAATCTGACCAGGGGTCAGAGTAACATTGACGTGATGATATGACATTATAATATCATGACGATTTAATTACTGATCATATCCAGTTACATGTTTTCAACTGGTGCATCAATGACTCATTCCTCAACCAACGCCTTCGAGCAACAATGTTTTGACTGACAGTATAACAGCGATTGCTCTATAATCAGTAACACCAGCTGACAGTGTACCCACTGGAGCTCGAAAGTACATGTCAACGACAGACTGTCTAAACAAATCCAAGTATTTCAGCGAAAAATAATAGATCGGATACAACGTTGAAAAATCCCGCCGAGTTATCTGCAAACCCGAATCAACGTTCTGATCGCGCCCCACAAATGTCATCAACCGATGATACTCACGTGCAAAATGATTATTTCCAAAATCCATAAGCACTTCTTCAGATGGTTCTTGATGTCTGTTTATCCTCAACAAAACCTCACTCATCCCAAGCGTGTGTTTCGCCCCGAAGATAGCTTTTCTAACATTTCTGCAAAAACCAAAGATGTGACAGCTGTAGAGCACAGCTAAATCTACACTGAACATCGGTCTGATTTCTACGTGCTGCGAATCCCAGATTAAAATTCGGATTTGCAAAGGGAAATTTTGAACTTCGGCGTCGTCAGCCGCAGCAGAAACTTTTTGGGGTCTCCGAAAAGTATAAGGTCGGCCATCAGCGCGATCAATGATATCTTTTGCAAAGATCACTGATGGACCAGCGGACCGTGAATAATCATCGGAATATCTTGCGAGACCCAATATTGTTGTAGAAACATCGACGTTATCGTGACACAGCTCGATTTCTCGGCCGTCGATAATATATCGTGCACTTTTAATTAATGCCACAGTTCCGTTATTAACAAATCCACCTTGCTGATCACCATATGGATTACCATCGGTTTTTGCAAGTCTACCCTGAACTTCAACGAATGCCTCGGCGGGCAGGAAATACCTTGATGTATCTTGGACTTGTAGTACGATTGGTGCATGTTGGTTTGGTTCTCGTGCTTCATAAGAATAATATTGATAATCACGCACTGACTCGTCCTTGAGTACTGGTGCGTCCTTGTCAAATGCGGGATCAGATACACTCTTAACATTTTTATTTATATTTGCCGTTGTCTAAAATGATGTGCCATCAATGTTAACGTCGGCGACGACGACGAGACAAACCACTACCCGCTACCAAGTTTACAGTTATATTTCGAGCTTGTTCACCAGCGTTAACGCCGGCTAATTCCTTCAATCGTTCATTTTCAGCTTGATTTATTATTTTACTCACACTTGCTGGCATCACTTTGGTGCTGGCTGCGGAAAGTGTTGACGGATTGTTGAGAAAGCCTTACCAGCAACATCGCCGACGGTGCCAAGCGCCTTGTCACGAACAACGTCAATGGCTTTCATTCCTAGTTGCTTTGCAATCGAAATTACTTTTGGGGCCACAGTTCTGAACAGACCTTGAACAACATCGCCGAGTCCATCTCCGTAGCTAACTTTATATACTGATACTCGCAAATTTATCATCATGACGTGTTCAGGTCCACGTTGAGCGCTGTGTGTGATCATTATTATTTTGTTGTCCCCATCTCATTAATCAGTCGCTGTAGTAGTCGTCGACGATTTCGTTGATGACTGACCGATAAACACCGACATCCATGACATCACCTGTGAACAATCGCTGAAAAAATTTCAGCTGCTTCATTGATGATTTCTGTAGAATTATTGCCAGATCGTCGCCCACCAATCAGAACCTCGAGTCGATCAACATCGGCAAGGACGTTACTCGGACAGAGTCTAGTAAGACCGCTTCCTCGAGTAGTAAGACCATCTCCCGTACCAGGGGGAGTGTCAGAGTCTTCGTCGCTCATGGGCCCTGTCCTCCAGAGCAGCTGCCACCGTCCTCGCTGTTCTGTGTGTTTTTGTTTCCTAGCTGCACACTCTTGTTTCCTCACCTGCCATGCTTTCTCAGCATATCGTGTTGCCTCCTGGGTAAATGCGTTAAGATTACTTTTCTCTGATCCAGTGACACTCGAAAGACCACGGTGGACACGATATGCAGCATTAATCCAATCGTCGAGTTTCATGGGAGCGCCAGCATACCTAGGCTTTAGATAACATTCCGACTATAGTATCCCAACACGGCAGTTTGAATGGCTTGTTCCCTGTCCTGGAGAGCGGCAACACTTTCCGGGGTAAATTTTATCTTTAATTTAAACTCTGGCGGCCTCTAACTACGATGGCTGATCTTCAGGTTGTTGTTTTGGTGGGAGGGCCGGGAGACTTTGCGCAGTAACTGGTGCAGGATCCACACCAAACTATTCGTCGTTGTCGTCAATAAGGGGCGGTCCGAATTTTGATCGCTCG
Source organism: Megalonaias nervosa (assembly GCA_016617855.1). NCBI lineage: Eukaryota > Metazoa > Mollusca > Bivalvia > Unionida > Unionidae > Megalonaias > Megalonaias nervosa. The sequence continues at coordinate 21,639 of JAECUM010018741.1, read as the reverse complement.
GGCGGCACTATATCTCCACGTAATGGAACTCTAACAGCTTCCTTGACTTGTTTCTTAAATTGTGTAAATTTAAGCTTGTCAGATTTACTCCTGATTTGCGATATACCTCGGAGCGTTCGGAACACAAAGGACCCCCATCGCGATTCTGGAATATCGGCGGAGTTTGGATCTAGGAAGTTTTTACGAGCCTGATACCCTGCCGCAGAAACTGCTATAGAATTATCCCGAAATATTCTTAAACCTTCCTCGGTAAATCGACTAGGTGTTTTATAGGTTGCCCCGGATATGGTTTAGTTGCCTGAAAAAGATCAGCAACACCGGGAGGCAATGTCTCAAGAGCCGTTTGTGTTGCCTCAGTTGCCGTAACAATCTTCTTAGTTGGTTCGACAATTGGTTTAAATAACTCTGCCGCACTTTCTGCAAATCCCTTTATGGCTTCCTGACACGCTTGTAGTTTCTGCTTAAAAGAATCACGGACGGGAAGATATTTATCAATCGCCTCTAGTCGTTGTCGAGCTAATTTAGCTATAAGATTCCATGGTTAGCGCAGAATCACTCATTATTGTTACAACAATGATTTAATTACAGACCTATTGCTGCCAGAAGCTGCTTATTTTTATGCTCATGGCCCAGCACTGGGCTGTAAACAGCGTCGCAATCAACAACGATCTACCACCGGTCGTTCCCCGATCATCTACAGCAACAGGGAGGAACAGCGCGCGGTTCTACGAGCCGCCGGACGCGTTAGATGCCTCGATTTATTCTTCTGGACCTTGTATGTCATTTTTACCTCGTTCTCTAATTGGGTTCTTTAATTCGTAGTCCTAATGGTCTGTCCAGTCTCCTGCTGCTCAGCAGCCATATTTGATGACAGACTGGCATCATTTCTTCAAACATAAAAGCCTTTGATGTCTTTTTATTACTATTTGGTCAAATTCTGTTTAGCGGTTTTTGAGGCAAGCCATTTCAATGAAATTTAATTTTTAGCAATGGTGATTTGATTGCATCAGCTAAAAAGCCCCAATTCCAGATTGCTTTCTCCTGAATTTGGTCAAATTCTGCTGAACAGTTTCGAAGAAGTCATTGATAGTCACCCCACCCCTTTTAGTAATGGTGGCCATATCTGATTGTATATTAGCATCATCTGTACAAAATATGAAAGGTCTACATACCAGGATGCAGTTGAATTTGGTCAAATTCCAGTACATTCTCTATTTGCGTATTTCAGGAGTTGCCTCCCTTGCCGGAAAGAGATTGCCCCATCCATTAGTAGTCATATATTACCCTTTAAGACAGCAGCAGGGAGGGTGAACAGACCACTTTGTCGAATCGTAACCCATTAAGACAAATTTGGTATCAATCATAACCAATTATGGTCCCAATTATATAGATACCTCACTCCCTTACACACAGTGATCCGCGTATTGGTCGCACCCTCCCTGCTGCTGTGGTTTTTATCCAAATATTGTATCAAGTCCGTTACGATATCTCGGCCTCGGATCATGTAAATTTATTGTTATAAAACCAAACGGGTTAGCTTGTGCTTTTGAAAAAAAGTGTTTGAACTTAATCATGTCTATGTCACCTGAACACCAAGCATAATAAATATTTTGCAGCGTATGATTATCAACTCCGTTAAACACAACTAAAATATTGCAATTATCCCTGATCACTTTAGGTATTTGTGTATAACGCTGTGTAACATAAATCACGTCTGTATTTTTATGTCTACCTCTAGAAAATATCCTAGCTGGATTTGATTGTTTGTCCAGCATGACATCATCGTACACAACTAAATTGTTAATACCACCATCAAGATCATCTACAGATGGCGCTTCATCAATATCAGTAATAAAATCAATAACGTTACCGTCTTCATTTAACAATTTTGCATTTTCATTAAAATCCTTAAGTACTTCATAGCATCGCTGATCATCTACAGATGGCGCTACTAAATATAATTTATCCCACTTCAGCCATCTCATGATGAGATTAAGCAATAATTGTGTTTTACCTGATCCAGATGGACCTATTATTATCATCCTGATAGAATTCGGTAGCGCTGGGTGATGCTTTACTTGCTCTTGTTTTCGTGTCGCCGAAAAGTCAATTATATCCATATAACAAATATTATGAATTTATATTGTGTTCTATGCAGGGCAGCCACGCCCACCAATGGATTACCAACAATAATAACAAAAAATAAAAAGCGTGCACTGACAGATAAGTGTGCTGAGAGTGGCACAAAAAATATATATTTATTTCTAACAAATACAAAGTCGGCGGTGACGCTGCTACAGCGCTGGGAAAATTACCAGGATTACCGTGGGCGAAATATCCCGGGGAAAAACACTTACCGGGTTATAATTATTGTGAGCCTGGGACTCGTTTAGATATCCGTCTTAACAATCAAGATCAACCGCGACCTGGAGAATATCCCGTAAACAAGATTGATCAAGCGTGTTACGTTCATGATATTGCTTATCGAAGTAAAGATTTACAACAGCGACATCTCGCCGATATCAAATTAATTCATGCCATAAATAATATAAAAGATAAATCGTTTCGAGAAAAATTAGCTGCTTTTCTGCTAAAAGCTGGTATGAAAGGTAAAATTATGTTAGGGGCTGGGTAATTAATTATGTGATTATTATAATGGAGTCCATTTATTATTCCCCAAGAGGATACTGGAAAGGCAAAGCGGCGATTAGTAAACTCGCCGAAGCTGGAAAGGTTTCACGTGCTGTTGCTGCAGCGTGGTTAGCACGACAAGCAATATGGCAAATTTATCTACCGCCACCTAAAAAAATTCAGTATGCACATTTTGATGTCAGCGTTCCCAATGAAGTTCATCAAGCAGATATTTTATTTTTACCACATGATACCATTAAAATTGGTAGACGTCAATCACGCACATGCAAATACGCGTTAACTGTCGTTGATGTTGCAAGTAGATATAAAGAAGCAGAACCACTGTCAACAAAAACAGCAACTGAAGTTGCATCTGCGTTTGAACGAATTTATCAACGTGGTTGTCTACGATGGCCACTGTTGCTACAGATTGATCCTGGCAAAGAATTTCTTGGTGCAGTATCATCGTTGATGAAAAACATAATGTCAAAATCAGACGAGAACACACCGAAATTCATCGTGATCAGGCAATCGTTGAAAGATTTAATCGAACACTCGCTGAGCGGTTATTTGGATACCAGTATGCGAAGGAAATAATTTATACAGATACAAGATCTCGCGAATGGGTTGCAAGATTACCAAGTGTGATAGCTGCGTTAAATAATGAAATTACTCGTGCAACTTCTATGAAACCTGTTAATGCGATCACAAAAAAATATATACCAATACAACGTGAATCTTCCTCTCAGCCAGTATTAGGTAATGTAACTGTAAGATATTTATATGAACCTGGTGAACTTGAAGGTGGTAAAAAAAGAGCAACTGATCCTATCTGGAGTGTGACTACACATAAAATTTCTAGCGTGGTTAGATCTACTGGTAGACCTGCAATCTACAGACTGGATTCAACTGCTCCTCAGCGTGGATTTGTTCGCGAACAATTACAAATAATTCCTAAAGACACACAATTACCACCGCGTTCACTTTTGTAAATTGGAACCCCTGCGTCGATTACATTCAAGACAGGTCAGCATCACATTATCACGTGTATGACCAAGATCACTATTAATTCTATCCACGGTAAATTGTTTTGGATTATTACAAGAATACTTCCACAACATGTGACAGTTGCCAATTACACAACGATTATTCTGTCGTTGTTTTAGCGTCATAATAAATTCAACATCGACATCAAAATTACGAATATTTTTTTTTGTCACACTGCTCATAACCAAATAGTTTTTTTTCTTATTACGCCAATAACACCTTCGGTGTCACTAACAGTTTGATCATTATTTTCTGTGGTGTCTATGATAACTCTGTGTAGTTGAGATATTCTCCTGGCTCTAGATACTGCTAGATAAACTAAATTTGTCCACTCGATTCTGTCATCGACAATCCAGATATTTGTATCAGTAATAGTTAGTCCTTGTGATGAGTGGATCGTTATAGCATATCCTAGTTTCCACGGTGAGTTATTCATACTCAACGCGCTCTCAACAACATCAACATCAACTAAAACAATATCATTTAATACGAGATTTTTTTTTTTCATTTGCTCCTGGAATTTCAACTTCAATATTCTGTCGTCGAGTATCCGCTGGGCGATAACATAATGGTACAGGTAACGTTGGAAATCTTTCCTTGTGCAACAGAAATAATTTTTCTTGTAATTCATCACGAATTATTTTTCTACTCGCAACTATCAAATCATTTGGTGTCCACAGATTCCAAAAATCATTTACAGGAGTTTCCGGAATTATTCCACGTATTATCTCACATTGTATTTTATCTGGCTGTAGTCTGATTAATCTCTTAAATTCTTTCAAAGGTTCATCGATTGCTCTATGATCATCATTTATTTCTTCATAATAATCCACAAATGATTTTAACCACTCGTGCGGAGACTCCCCAACGAAAGGTGGTGGTTGACCATGATCGCCGCACATAATTATCGCAGTATTTTTTGTCAGTAACCAATCAAGAAATATTTTTAATGTTTCTAACGACACAGTACAAATCTCATCCCAAATAATAATCTTCGGAATATATTTTTCACCCATTCGCTCAGGTGTCCACGTATCTCCGCACCATCTGAAGAAACTATGATAAGTTTGAGATTTTACTCCTCGCTGTTTTATTTCTCTTGCTAGTCTGTGTGTAGGTGTCAACACGATCATATCTAAACTCCGAAATAATTCAATCGCACGTGTTGTTTTGCCAGATCCTCCAGGTCCACTGAGATAAATGGTTTTATGTCTAGCCACGGGATCGAATACAGATGGTGATGTTGATGTTGGTATTTGATTGTCATTACCGTAGTATGTCTCCGCGATATCAACATCTGCTGTTTCAGAATAATCGAGTATACTTTCTTGTTTTATTCTCCATGATCCCCATTCGCCGCTACCGAGTAACGGTTTTACCAAATCTAAATATTTTTTATCTACATAAAATGAATCCGTAGCAACTCTGACGGTGTAACGAGGAAATCTATTTATTATCGATAATAAATTTATAGAAACGTAAGCGAGCATAGAAGATCTTAAATGAGTAAATTGCGGTGACTCACCATCAATATAACTCACTACTGTACCTAGTTTGGTTCCATCTGACAAATAAGCATTGCTTCTGCTTATAAATGTTCCTTTGTTCGTTGTATCAGTAATTATAAAATCTAACTCAGCATCATCCATGATCAATCTTGTACAATGCCGTTTAAGATCGTACGAACCACCTTGAGTAAATTTGCCAATTATTTTTCTACCGAGATCTTTTGCAACTTTATTTTCATAATCGATTGTATCCCAATCTGTTAGCGGCGAATGTTTCTTTTGTTGTGGTAGCCAAACTTGTTTCTGCGAATGATATGATATAATGGCTTCACTTACGCTCAACGACACTAAAATTTCAGCATCAAGCATGTATCGCAACAGCACCGTCGGAACCCAATATTTTTCTGAGAAATGTCTACCAAACCACGCATAAACGATCGGATGAAGATTATCGCGGAATTTACACGATTTTACACAAGCGAATCCGGTTAAATCAAAATCAGGTAATGGTCCATTGATCGACACCCTTGTCATTTCGTGTGTGGGATGTCCGAATCTATCAAAGTATTTAAAACATTCTCCGTATCCGAGAAAACTTCCAGGATAACATGCAACCATATCAACGGATACAACTTCACGATGATCGTATTTGGTATTCCATAATCCGCCATGCCGATATTCGACGCAACTGCGCTGAATATCTTCGAGGAATTCTAATCGTGTCGGCGACCATGAATTTTTCTTCTGAGCAAAGTGTGCCGCAACTGATGAAACTGTAAAACAAATATTTAGTAATTGTTCAACTTCAACATCATCAGAATTATATTTCAGTGCAAGATTCTTCATTTTTTTGTGGAGAGATGCTCTACGGTAAATATCTCCGTTAGGTTTTACAAATTGATCGTAATATGCGGATTCTGAACTCTGAAATAACCAAACAGATACAGGGTCGCTCTTACTGATATCACTGATAGCATCAAATATATAATCGTCATAAAATCTGACTGTCCTATCTCGTGGAAATATTGTTACAGCATCGGTCCATGCATGTGCATTATGATCAATGATTGTTATTGGAGCTCCTCTTGACGGGTATTTTGACTTATAAAATCTCTCCGGTCAGTGTTTTTACTGTTATTGGAAATTTTAATTTCTTTTCTGGCTTAGCAACGTCACTGATAGATGCTCCGGTATTTCTAACTGTTTCTGCCCACTCGTTTATTTTTGTACGTCTTAGATCTGTTAAACCGTTTCCGCGTATTGCTTTTGAGAAATGTTCCATAACTCGTTCAGCTACACAATTTATTCTTGAAATTTTCATTGGTTTGAGATCCCCAACGCTGGGTTTATTATTTAGCGGACATATTGCATATATAACCGCAGTAACAGGATATGCCGTTCATAATACGGTTTATCAATACCGATCAATATTCCCGGCTTGGATTGTTTATTTAATGTAACAGTATTATTTCCAGTATGAAGTCGTACAGGTTCACGTTTGTCACGAATAATCCAAGTATCATCGTCTGTCTGCACAATAAATTTTACTAGAATAATATATCGCTGATTATCGAGATAGTTAATAATATTTTTGCCTCGCTCGTCACTCATTCTAGCATCAACAACAACACCTTTGTCGCTCATAATCCTGAATGTGGACCAAGTATGAGCCGCACCATCATTGCGAAATTCTTTTTTACCTTCACGGATACGATCGGTTATATCACTATTTATCAAAGCCAGATCTTGCATGGAAAAATTAAATTTAGATTTTGGTAATTTATCAAAATCAAATCTTGCAGTGGAAGGTTAAATTGTGGAAAATCTCTCAATTTCCTTCATACTATATTTAAGACAAATATATATGTTTAATTAAACTTTAATTATATATATAATGATTCAAACAAACAACCAATGCCGATGGCTCATGATAGGATTTTCAACTCCTTGTAATAAATCATGCGTAAATGAATTCTGTGGCCAACATATGCAAAGCTATCGTAGAGGTAGTCTAGGACCAAAACCGTGTTTACGATGCGGCGTTGGAGTAAGAAGAGAAGCACGGTTATGTGTAGCGTGTGGTGGTAAAAGATACAGAGAGTGAAAACGATATTACGATAAAAAATATAATAATGAATTCCCGTTAAAAACCGCTGAAGACTATCTGGCCAGATTTCAAAATTATCATTTAGACAAATAGTTATTATATATTAATGGAGCAACATGAATTTGTGAAACATCCCATCATTAAAAATTATGAAGCGTCTCGTGATGGTGTCATCAGAAACTGCAGATTGAAAAATCCAGTCGATTTTGTTAGTAATACTGGTTATTTCAGATTTACTGCCGGAAGGAAAAAATATCACTCACATAGATTTCTGTACGAGTGTTTTAATGGTCCGATCGAAGAAGGCTTTGTAATTGATCATATTGATCCAAATCGCAAAAATAATAATTTATCTAACCTGCGTGTTGTTACAGAAAGTCAGAATTCTACACTTCAAAACACCGGCATTAATTCTAAAATTCCTAAGTCGGTTATATCCACTAATATAGATACTGGTGAAGAAAGAATTTTTAATTCTATGAATGCTGCTGCTAAATATTTTGGTATTAACCCGAGTTCAATATATCGTGTCGCAAATAATATTACTAAATCAACTTATTCAGTTAAATACGATCAAAGAATTACATTCCGGTATATATAATGAAGAGAGATAAATCCGTCATCACTGATAGAGCAATCAAGTAGTTGTCTTCCTTTTTTTTGTTATTGCTTATATATATATTCAGTGATAAGAATCCGTCCCGTCGTTGATAGCGTAATCAGGCAGCTATGAAACTACAGTCTAATCGTAATACTTAAATATCTCTCCAGTCCAAACATCTCAACGGGCCAGTGGCCCCGTGGAAGTATTAATTGCAGAAAATGTATCCTCAAACAGAACATAAAAACCTCAGCCGTGATATTATATTGTACACATATAGATCGCAGCAGACGACACTATACTAAATGAATCTATGCAGTTCTGCAGCGGGCGGAAAATACCAGAATAATATCGATCCAGTGCATTTACTAACACAGAGTTCTGACCGAAACAGTGTTACAGTGTTTTAATAAAGCAGAAATGGCAGAAATATATAAAATTGCAGAATTTATTCAGAATCAGAATATTATTTCAGTGTCCGTGACATTGTCACTGATGACTTCGTCATTGGCGACACAGTCAGTGACGTAGTCACCGGTGAGGCAGTGTGAATATTTATATACTTAAAATTTAACTGTATATTTGTAGAGCTCCGATGGCCGTGTGGTTAAGGCGTCCGAACTTTGTTCGGCGTGCGGATCCACTAGTGCAGACTCTCTGCGTGTTCGAATCTCCAAAAATGCTAAAGATATATTATCTTGCATTCGGCGACAGATGCTATTATAGTGGGGGAACCCGGAGAATTTCCTCGAAATCCACAACAGACAAATACACTCTCCTATCATACCACCCTTGTGGTGGGTGAACTTTTGCCCTCCCCGGGGTTTGTGTACGGGGGGAGAGTGTACAAAATCTGTTGGACGTAGACAAGATTCCCCCGTCATCACCATCTGTATATATTCATGTTCATACAATCATCTATATGTTTGTGCCGTCCAAAAAATATCATCAAAATCATAATCATTTGTATATATTCATGCAATCATTCAAAAAAAAAAACCAATAAAAAAATCATCTCAAAAACAGTCCTCGCTGAGGACTATTACTTTTATTTTTATTCAGAATATATTTTTATTTTTATCTGATTCAGAATATATTTTTATATTTATCTGATTCAGAAATACTTTTATTATAATAAAATTTTATTTTTTATGAAATTTGGTCAGATTTTCTGAATTTGATGGGCATTATACCCGTCAGTTTGCGAAAAGTGTACAGATTTCATGAATTTGATGGGCATAATACCCGTCTGCGTTGGAATTTTGTACAGATTTCATGAATTTGAGGGGTATAATACCCGTCAGTTTGCGAATTCTGTACAGATTCTTAAAATATTTTATTTTTTATAAATATTTATTCTGATTCAGATTTTTTTATGAATTTTGTGCAGAATTCATAAATTCTGTACAGATTTTCTGAATTTGATGGACATTATACCCGTCAGTTTGCGAATTCTGTACAGATTTCATGAATTTGATGGGCATAATATCCGTCTGCGTTGGAATTTTGTACAGATTTCATGAATTTGAGGGGTATAATACCCGTCAGTTTGCGAATTCTGTACAGATTCTGTAAAATATTTTATTTTTTTTATAAATATTTATTCTGATTCAGATTTTTTTATGAATTCTGTACAGATTTTATGAATTTGATGGGCATTATACCCGTCAGTTTGCGAATTCTGTACAGATTTTATGAATTTGAGGGGTATAATGCCCATCAAAATTGTGACTTTGGTCAGATTTTCTCAAATATTTTATTTTTATTCAGAAATATTTGCTCAGAAATATATTTTTATTTAAACAAATAATTTATAATATAAAAAATAATGAATCACGAAAACATCACATCAATTATTTCTGCTTTTAAGAAATTACAAAACAGCGGCGTGAAAATATCTGACCAGCTTGATCCTGAAAAAATAATGAGTGATTTTGAATCATTACAATTTCGGAGGTCAGAAAATAGGTATACTTTACCCGCCGATTATAGATTTATAAAGATAATTCAGCAGGCGATGTTACGATCGCTGGCGGCAATCACTGATACGCAGGTGAAATTATTTGTTCCTCTTTCATGGGCCATCGAGCGGGTTAGGTTGGAATTATCTCACGAATACGAAACGAAAAGACTCGTACACGCTCGTATAAAACAGCTGAAAGATATCATGGCAGTGACTGCGTCACCGACTGAGTTGATAAACGAAGATGCGGAAGAATTACTGGCTAAAGATAAAGACGGTGACGAAGTCACTGAGTGTGACTGTAGTGACTGCGTCACTAGTGACTGTGTCACCAATGACGAAGTCATCAGTGACAACGTCACCAGTGACAACGACGACGAAGCTAGAATACCTACTTGTAAAGTTGTCCCAGCTGATTTTAAACCGTAAAAAAATAATTGTTGTATCACGGCCCAACAAAAAAAAATATTTTATCCTTGACGTTCTCTTTGACATTTTTTTTGCTTGGTGTTTTCTACGATGACGTTCTACGAACGCGCGTACAGGTTTATATTCGCCGACTCCGACCTAAGATCGAGCAAGTGGCCATTTTGGTCAGTAAGTTTGAAATTTATCCGTGATAAGAGACGACTGTGACATCGCAGATAAACAACATTGATTGGTTCTGATACAATCAAATAACCTGGAGGGACTTGAGGTGTAAATGAGTAAAGAATGTATCCTTGTTGGGCTTGATTGGATTTATCAGTGTCAACTTGATAACTGCCGTCGACGACGTCACATACTAGATTGACAGCGATCGTTGATGTGATATTAACGATACCTGGTGAAACATGACGACCACCACCATATGGGTCGTTATTGTATCTGAGAATACTTGCTGGTGGGGCTACTTTTCTCCATGATTCGAGGATTCTAGGAAAGTAATCATTGATAATGAGATTAAGTTTATTTTTTAACTCAGTAGTGTCAAATTCAGGTATTACAAATGTTTGAAGTTGTTCTAGTGTTATCTTGTAATAATCAAGAAATATTTGTACAAAATATCTCAGAAAAGTATATTTGTCTTTATTGACAACATTTGCGATAAAAATTTTATTGATGAAATACATATCTGATCTAATTTGATTTAAATCTGTTATTGTCTTAATTGCTTGTTGTTTTGTATCATCGCTGTAAAATTGCGACAGTGACAAAAATAGATTTTCTAAATCAACAATTTTACGATTATAATCAGCGTTGATAACTGTAGAAATATTTTTAATTGATGCATCATCAAACGATACCCACCGGGGAATTCTTTTATCCGTATGTAAAATTGATAACGAAGCCCTTCTTCTTCGTGGAAAGCATTAACAAATTCAGGATATCATGTTCCATCAATGTCTTGAACGTCCAATCCACCTCCCATCATTTCAACGTGATCAGTAAGATATTTTGGAATTGTTGTGTATTTTATCAACTCCGTCGGAAAATTATCTAAGCGTGGTTCTGGTGGACCTTTATAAACCGGCGCTACATCTGGCCAACCAAGCACTGATCTGATCGAAGATTGATATATGTCCACGGCGTAATCCGGTGATAATATTTCAACGGCCGAAGACAGTGTTGGCTCGTGGATAAATGGCAATCTTTGATTCTTTTCCTGTGATGGATTTAATTCTGCGCTGGAATTCTTCATTGATCTGTTCTATTTGATAACTGCCCGTGGGTATACTGACTACTGCCAATCTGGTGTTCCATCGGGTTTATTTTTATTTGCAAATACTAATGAATTATTCGGTTGTAGTCCACCAAACGACGCTGACCTAATATTGGGCCAACTATAATAAACCCGTAATTACGCTAGACCTATCTCGGAAGCTGGAATTGCAGTTGGAAAATTAATACTGAATTCAGGATTAGTTGAACTCGCTGAGATCATTGTGGTTCTTACCGGAGCAGTATTAGTGACGATCTGTTGCAATAATTCATGCGATCGCTGATCGAATGATGTCATTATTATACTATTATTGTTTAAAATCACCGACCACGACATCATTAACGACGTTGTCGTCGAATACTTCATTGTATATCTTTATTGCGATACTGAATTCTTCGTCAGATATTATTCCGTCATTGAGCGACGAAGAAATCATCAATGATAATTTGGAATATGCGGTCGTTGCTGTGTGTTATTTCATCGTGTACTCGTTTAATTTTTCATTCGTGCACGTATTTATCTTTTTCGCGATTATATAAAATAATTCAGCGATCGACGTTGACGATGAAACAATGATTGTTACAACGATCGGCGCCGTCATCGTCGATAGCGATGCTAATACTACGCCGGTTGCAGCAACTAACGTAGAAACCGAATAAACCATGATATCAACGACGGTTGCACGTCTACGATACTTCTTTATTTTTGCTGTATAATTATCGATGATGATTTTTAATTTATTCTGCCATGTCGTTACTTGATCGTATCTGTATCGCTGAACGTCTATCATTATACTTAATTGTTGTCGTCTAAGACAGTGATAAATTTCCAGACACCACCAGTAACGTCTCGGGGGTATTTCCGTTGATATCAACGTAAATGTTTCTTTGGTGCCCTTGGTTAGCATCACCAGTAGAGGATTATAATATACATTCGGCGATGATGAAGTGGCCGCAGTAATTTCCAAACCATACATGGACAACCTGTATAACCCGGTTACTTCTGCGGTATGTTCGAGATTGTTATCGCGCGGTGTCCACCTTGATACCCCAGACGCCACCGTGTACGTGATGTTGCTAATTTGTTTGTGTGGAATTTTAATCAGATTGGTTTTTTCAGTGATATTAGGAATTCCACTGACAATATCATTGAGTTTTGTATTTATATCTTTAAGATTTATGTCAACGGTTGGTGGACTTCCAAAGAATTCTTCAGCGGTTTTATTAAGTTTTAGAAAATTTCTTCGAATATTATTAAACGCAACACTTACATGAACGTCATACGCGGCTCGAAGTGTATTTATTTTATCATTGATCGTGGTATCGCTATCATCCACATATTTCTTCGTTGCGGCATCTTCGTCGCCGTCTGATGATCGTAGAGCAACAATTTTATTTGAATTCATATTAATTTCGCCGGTCATAATACCCTCGGTGGATTTTAAACGATCAGAAACACTTCTTCGAATTTCATCTCGAATTCCTGTAATAGATACAGATGAATCTCTGATAGTTCCGATGTTAGTAAACGTTGCAATGTTATCTTCGGTTGATCCAAGAACTAGCTAGACATAAAAGCAAGCAACCGATCTTCGGCGGTTATCGCTGGAGTCATTACTGGCATCCACAATGAAAGTTTTGTTAGATTTACTTTACCAGCATCACCGGCAGGTCGCAATATTGCATCATCGTCGGTTGCTTTCCTAACAAGTACAACTGTATGTTTTGCTCCAAAAATGACCTTTCGTACGTGTCTACAGAATCCAAAGATATGTGATAATGGAATTGCACAAGAAAATCTTCTGTGGTCTCCCAGCAACATTGACCGGCGTGCTGAAAATCCCAAGTTGAGATTCACGTTAACACTTTGTATTATTGAAAATGCAGCACCGGGCCGAGCTATCATTCCAGCTGGTTGTGGATCAGATGCAGTATCACGCGATGTTTGTACTAAATTATATTGCCTATAATCAGAATTATTAGAAGTATCCTTGTAAAACATCATTGATGGACCAGCTGATCTTGACAAATCGTCGCTGTATCGCGCAAGACCAAGTATTGTCGTGGCGACGTCAACATCTTTTTGAATTGATTCAATATTTCTTCCGTCGATCATGTATGTGGCGCTGTCAAACAACGCCATGACACGTTGTTGACAAAACCAACACTATCATTGGCGCCGTATTCAGTATCATCTGTTTTTACAAGTTCACCTTCGACTTCGATAAATGCCTCCGCAGGCAAGAAATATCTACTTGTATCTTGAACTTGTAATTCTATTCGTCCACGCTGATTTGGTATTCGAGCATCGTAAGAATAATATTGATAATCACGCACAGGTTCATCCTTGAGAACCGGCGCATCCACGTCAAATGCGGGATTGGATACACGTTTGAACATTTCTATGTTATTAATCATCGTCTAATACGAAGACCACTTCCTGCTATCAAACTTGCTGCTACATTTTTTTTCCCCCTCTTCGGCCAATGACTCTGTCATCGCTGCTAGTTTTTGATTTGCAGCTTGATTTATTACTTTACTAACACTTGCAGGCATCGCTTCAGTGCTGGATAATTTTACGGGTTGAGATTTTCGTCGTATTAATCGTGCTAGTCTATTCTTGATGGCAGAAAATACTTTACTAGTAACGTCACCAACAGTACTAATACCTTTTTCACGAATAACGTCAATAGCTTTCATGCCTAATTGTTTTGCAATCGGTATTGCTTTTGGGGCGATTCTCGAAAATAAACCCTTAGCAACATCACCAAATCTATCTCCGTAATATGTCTCGTATACAGGTAATCTTGATTTTACCACTCTGACCATAATTGGTCTACGTTGATTAGCATGTATGATCATCTATTATAATTAATTATTTAACTGTTTAATCAGTGACTTAGTCGGGCGACCTTCAGTCGCTATAATAATCATCGATAACTTCATTGATGAGAGACCGATACTCGTCAACGGTCATGATGCCACCGGTAAATAATCGTTGACAAATAGATGTAATTTCGTTAATAATTTCAGGAGAATTATTACCAGCTCGTTTTCCACCAACAAGAATTTCTAATCTATCTACGTCAGCTACAACACTATTGGGACAAGTAACAAGACCACTTCCTTGAGCGTTAATACCACTCCGAGGCAGCCCGCTGCCGGTTGCACCTTTATCCGAACTTAATGAATCAGGGACATCTGAGGGTTCTTCTGAGGGGGAATGAAATGCTTCATCGCTGGATGATGATTGTTGTTGTTGTTCTGATTCCTTTTGTCGTCATTGCTGCACTCGCCGTTTTTGCGGTAGTGATTGTGCTTTTTGCTGCTTCTGTTTTTGTTGTTGTCGTATTTTTTGTTGTTGTTCTGGTGGCAATTGTAGAAACGAAATATAACTATCTATCGCATGAACATATTCCATATATCTTGGATCGTTGTTTCGAGCTTGATCAACGTCGTAATATATACGAAATATCCATTTGTACCAATTTTCGCGACTTATAACATCATCGGCGTATTCAGGTTTTAAAAACTGTTGTCGGCTCTCATAACCTTTCACAGCACTTGCAGCTAAATGACCTATAATTTTGGCCTGCCTGATATTGTCAATGACATTTTCGTTAAATTTGTCAGCGAGGTTAACCCTGGCTCGTGCTTCTGATTCTTGTTGAGTATCACCTTCTGCTTGATCTTTCTCTAGTGACTCCGTCACCGTTGGCTGAGCCGCAGCTATTTCAGCGGGAAGTTCTCGCAGAATTTTTTTCGTCTTTTTAGTTCGCTCCGCTATTTTTTTAGTTTGTTCCGCTGTTTCTTTTAACACAGGAAGAATGCCTTTAGTGGTTTCAGTGATAGGTTTAAATAATTGCTCTGCGGATTCTGTAAATTCTTCTTGTGTTTGTTGATTCTCTTGTAACTGTTGCCTGACAGAATCACGGACAGGTAGATATTTCTTAATTGCTTCTAGTCGCTCTCGAGCTAATCTTCCTGAGTGAGCTTCACCAATCATTATTATAATGCAATAGTTTAATTACAGCAGCAGGGAGGGTGGGCTAACAAAAATTGCGTGCACGAGCACATAAACGATCACTCTCAAAACGTTATAAACACGAATGTCAACGCCGAAGTAACAGCGCAAACTAAACCCGGTGATCTCATCACGGAAAGTTAGAGGGTCCAGTTTGACATTATTGACGTTTTTTTAAAAATTTTTTCGTGGGAAATCTTTGTTTTAGATATGTTTGCTCGAATCCCATTTGTAGGGTTCACCCTCCCTGCTGCTAAGAGTTACTGGATTCCTAAAGATTTCTTTGGATCAAGTCATATGTCACTCAGTAATGGATATACACCGTCCCTACAAACATGAGCGTCTAACTGCACTTTTGAATATGTTCTGCATTATTTAAATTGGTCATAATGTTCCATTAGAGTCCTAATATCACGTTCCTAACATGTAGACATTATGACAGTGTTTGCTAATATTGAACATAAATTCTATTATGAAACTGTGCACCTTTTGTGAATAGAGGCGCATTCGTATAGGTAAGCGTTTAACGTTTGCTTTCGGCGATAGGCTAATTCATTTGACCAGATTGTAATGTACTCCACCATTAGACGGTATCACGTTCCTAGATGTAATGAGGTTTTAAGCTTTATCAAGTCAAAAGGTGTATGTCCCAAAGAAACTTCGCTGTCAGTGCTATTTTATTTATGGCTCATTCTCAGACAAATATTTAGTTTTGCCGTTGAGGTACCTCCATTCATGCTTCAGCGGATTTTAACTTCTTGCAGACGACAATTAGATGGTTCAGATATATGTTCCTTTTGATTCGAATTCCTCTTCAGGTAAAGTATGTCACAATCGTGCGCGCATGTCTTGCATCTGGATATAAACGTTACATTTGTACTCTGATTTGACCAATTTTTGTAGATATTTATATATTAAACACAAGATAGATATCTCATAAACTGATGTTGCCACTATCAACATTGCCTAGTTTAGTAAATTCTGTCAAAGTCACATATCGCATTGTTATCTGAATTTGTTCAAAGAAACATAGCTGTTAAATTTAGGATGTAGTTATTAAAACCGATACTATTTTAAAGGAACATTTTATTTTCAGTAAAGTAAATCTTTTCCCGCTAAATATATTCCTGTGATGCGTCCGTGCTTTGTATCTATGATGCTGGCCAAGCAACATGAAAAGACTGCATATTGTTTCTCTACAATTCCATTATTTTTGTTTAGATATTATTGTGAAATTTGCTTTGTACTAAGTACGGTGAGCCTCTATGTCCTATCTTACCACATCACATTCACGCGGAATTCCTTTTTTATTTGTACTTCTAATCTTCTCATTTCGTATATTGTATTATCATTTAAATCTGATCGATTTTGCACACTCTTCATATCCTTAATAGTAAGTTTTCACACGTCCTCTGTCGGTTGTTTGCTCTGCTCCATTTCCAAGATTTTAAAACTGATTTCACCAAAATTTGTACAAATACACTCTTTTGTAATGCGGATGTACTGGGTGTTTTTTCATCCGCGTGATGTAAAGTTGTATCCCATAACACCTGATGTTTGGTAAGTTGTCATTCTTTTGAGATAGAAATTTGTATGAATATATTAAAATTGTACAAAGTAATAACTGGATCGAGGAAAAATACGTCATATCTGAAATATCCATGTACAAAAAGAAAGCACATTATGCAGTTTAAATAGAATATGTTTGTACAAATGGTAGAGATTATCTTTTCATCTTTGTTTTAAGAAGCTTGCATCAAGTTTCATATTTTAAATATTGTCATTTGTTACCCTGCCATGACATCACTTATATTGTAGTCGCCTAAACGAGTTTTAGTGTTATCCTTAATGTTAATCATATGCCATGTTTTCAGATTTTTTTAATAATATTTTCCCTTAGGCATTTCACACATAATGCATGATTTAAGTCCTATAGCTTACATCAATCCTCATTTTCACTGCTGTAGCATTCTTGAAACCCTTTAACGTTAAGAAACTCAATTTTTTCCTGACCCTGTCTTATGTTGTTTATACATTGAGCATTCCATAACCAACTGTGGCATCCCTGTTTTAACTGCACTCTATTTTCAGCTGCTTAATAACTTTTAACTGATTTATCATACTACGTCCAAGTAAGTACTTTTTGTTCCCTACTCTTAAAGTTCTTTAGCTTTTAAAGAGCGGATCACATAAAATTTCTTACCTGAATTTGTGTTTTTATCTCTAAGTATTTCACAAAGATTTAAATATATAGTGCAAAGAATGTATAAGTTGTAAGGACACGAAGTATATTTATACACAGATTTCATGTTTCTTTCCTTTCTTGCCTCAATTGACGTCATTATTGATATGTGATAAGTGTCAATATCCCTCAATTAGACCTATTAATACGTCAAAATAACTGATGGCTTCATCGTGAGAGAACTATTTTAGCAGCCAAGTCTTCAAGGTCATGTTAACAGTTCTACTAAGGTGCTTTTCTGGCCTGAGTAAGAAAAAAAAATATTAAATGTTTTATTTTTCAGCAAATGCTTTACTTTCATGTTGTAAATCTCTCTTTGTAATACAACTATATCATTCCAAGCTATCTTTTTTATCTAGATTATCCGTCAGAAAATATGAAATATGTTCCTTTTGTTAGGAGATTTTTTTATCTTTGCCATTTTGCATAAAATCTTTCTGCAAGACGTTTCTTATATCATGAGACAATTTTACTTTTTGAGATGTAGGATAAATATGATCTTGAAAAACCATCATTTTGTTAAAATTAAAACGTTAATAGCAAGGAAATCTTTAATGTATTTGTCCGTAGAGAAACAAATTGTCCAAGGAATTTTAAGTCCTTCCCTCTGTGTCCGCTTAAGGCACGGAGAAAACATTTTGTAATAGTTATGAAATGCCTGACCACTGACCGCCAAAGGCAGGAACCTGTTATATACATGACATTTATTTGCGGGGGTGAGGTAGAATGGACGATGTGAACAGGTGACCGCTGAGTAATCGTGACTGTTTAGACAGGTTTATATATATATATATATATATATATATATATATATATATATATATATATATATATATATTCGTTAGTAATATGTCCAACCACTGCCTGTATGAATCTAGATTATATTTGTAATTTGATTGACCATTTACACATTCGCTCGGCGTATTTAGCACAAAGGTATATGATTCTGTGACACGCATAAATTGATTTTGTGTTTATATTAGTGAGTTTTCACAAGCTTTTAACTCTCTACTCCTTCTGACAACTCTTCATACGAGCACCTCCTAACCTGAGAACAAGTATCTACTATTGGGTACTAACAATGTCAAATAAACATCAGCTATTTATTCGCCGTTCAGTGTGTTCATAGGTCTTACTGTATCGCAACGCGCTGAATTGTTTTTACTTCTTACGGTTTAATAAGCCCTTTATTCTGCTTAGCTGCTGGTTAATTCTGGTGTTACTTTTACAGAACTTAACCGATAATTCATACAAATCTTGAATGTTGCTACCCGAATAATCTGCGGTTGTTTTACTCTATTACAATTAATCTCTAAGTATTTTAGTGCTAATTATGCTTATATAGTTTATTCTGTTTATCAAGTTTACTACTAATACATATTGGATTTAATATGGAAGTATTTTGTATTTCATTAGTGATATTGCAATGTTTTCTATTTTAAACGCATATTGTATTTACAGAGAAAAAAAAGATACCGTATTTATATTTGTATGGAAATATAGCCATTACAAAAACAAAAAGAATATTTGTTATTAGTCCAATGAACACAACACAAATTGAATAAAATGACTTGTGTTATTTTCATGACTTTAAGATCCAAAACCATATTTAAATTTCTGATCTGTAATAAAACGAGTTCACTAAACACGTGTTTGTTATAGGCAGGTATTTAGTCTACACAGGTGTCCTTTGTAAACAGGAATTGATATAGGTATGGCTGATGATCATCACGACTCCTGAAATTAGAATTAATTAAGTATAGTGGATACAGTGATATTTTCATGATCACATTTAACTCTAAGTTCTATAGCAGATAGAGGACTAGAGGTTTCTTATCGTTCGGGTGACCTAAGTGATTAGAGCTTCCGCCTCAGATGCGGGAGTTTGCAGATTTGAACCCCGGTTGAGTCATACCAAAGACTTATAAAAATGGTACTAACAGTTGCATCGCTAGGCGCTTAGCATTAAGATGTTAGTGTTAAAACTGGTCGGCCTTTTGTGACGATAATGTGGCTGGGTGGGACACGATGCTTCATGTCTAATACATGATGCCCCAGTGCTAGACATCACTATAAACTGTCACAGTGCTGACAAATTGTTAAAGCTACGTTAAAAATCTGAATCACACACACACACACACACACACACACAAGCACTTTGGCCATCATGTTGTATGAGAAAGGTGAGTGCATTTATTTATTTATTTATCCTCAGTGCTTAAGATTTATTTCATATTGTGCAACAAACTGAATTTTTCTGAAAAATGAAACGTACTGACAATGTCTGGAATTATGCCAAAATGTCGTTTGAAGAAGCGAAAGCGTATTTGTTTTGGACTGAGCTGAGAATTCAGACATTCTATTATTGTTGATAGCTTGACGTTCCTGCATAACGAATAAGGGAATATACACAATATATCTATCCAAATTTGAAGCTGTACAAATAGACAGGCCCTGAAAGTGTTGATCATGAGAGTAGACAAATATAAAGCTTAATTGGCATACAACAATCAGAAAATTATATAATGTTCTCTTAACAAACAATAAGTCACTTCAATTTAGACTCCCCAAACATTGAATGTTAAATATTCCTCTTAGTCATACAAAGTAAACTTTTTAGTTGTCGCTAATTGATCCTGAAAAAGGACACATACACGTGACATTCTGTCATCAATTTGTGTGCCTTTTAGACTATCCAATTGCTGTGTAATAAGGATATCTCAAACAGCAATCTTTGCAGCATGCTAATTACACACACTAAACCAGTTTACTGTTCATAATAGAAATGAAGAGACCATGAAAATTTGGGCTCGAAGACAACGATACTACATGGCATTCAATTGTTCAAAGTAGTTACATGAATTTCCAACACAGTGTTTGATTTTGTGGCATTATTAGGTTGTGTTAAGTTTTGACCACTCTCAAGGCACAATCAAGAATTTACAATTTGGTTTAGGAGCTGGAGTGTATGTTGTTCAGTTGAAAATATATGGACTAGCTCTAAAATGTCCCTAAGGCTAAGGAATTCACGGATGTTTAAGACAATATGGTCCATAAATTTTCGCCTGTAGGGATAAGATATATAATAATGTAACACATCAAATTTTTAAGCTCCACACGGCTGTTATACACAGCTGATACTGCAAATCGGGTTGGCCTAAGTGGTTAGAGCATTCGCCTCGGATGCGGGAGGTCGCGGGTTCGAACATCGACCGAGTCATACCAAAGACTTATAAGATGGTAATAACAGCTGCCTCGCTTGGCGCTCATCATTAAAAGGTTAGTGTAAGGACAGTTCGACCTGCTGTCAAGATAATGTGATTGGGTGGGACATGCAGCTACATGTCTGCGACAAGATCCCCCGGTGCTAGACATCACTATAAACCACCATAATGTAGACATCGTAGCGATATGACTGATAAATGGTTAAAGCTACGTTAAAAATCCAAATCACACACATTCGGCAACTAGGGTGTATATGAGAGATGGAATTTCAATTTGTATTTATTTTGCGAGGGTGAAGCCCATGCAAACACGATTGAACTATTTCAATTTTAAAATGGCTCAATTCATTCACATCCTAGTACTGATTTCTTATTTAGAAACCTATCCGTTTGAAGTTTGAAAATACATAACAACATAAGGATGATGCCCGAACGGTTCACCTTTTACGAATGAAGTGGACAGTGTCAACAACCGTCTGTGCACAATCGACAAATATGACATTTCTCGTAAAGCTCTCTTTACACCAGTTTGCAACCACCCGGACGTGTCTGATAGGGTTGTATATCATATTGCACGTTAAACAAAAATGA
>JAECUM010018740.1:0-44869 GCA_016617855.1 Megalonaias nervosa | reverse complement strand
GACTATGCGACCCATTCAATCCAGATACGTCCATTCAAAATGTAATTATGTCGTTTCGCTTCATTCTGAATAGGACAAAACTAAAAATATTCAAGACGCCGATCATTAATGTTTGAGATGGTTTACGATATTAAATTGCAGTCGATCTAACTATGCATATGTATAACACAAAACTACCTTTATATGACTGACTATTTAAAGATTAACGTCACGTTTAACAGAACAGCCTTTTTAACATCTCTATTGGGCACTATGAATGATCTCTTTGTCATGTGAGTAGCTATATGACATCCTGGGAATTACCATTACGCCGTAGATTACCACGTGTGGAGGACACTCTGGTACTCACATGTTATCCTATGTTCCAACTGTGTATATGTTTAACATGTTGAGGAACACTCTGGGAACGTACGGAAAATCATCTGCTAAAATTGTCAATAGGCTAAAAATCTTAATAGGTTTTAGAAGTGTGAGACACTGAGGGTGAATACTATAACCATATGTTTAAATTATCCATAGGTTGAACATGTGGGGGACACACTGACTACGTACGGGAAATCATATGTTAAATTTGTTCGTTATGACATGTTTCCGTGGGTATCTGCGGGAAATGTAAAGCAAACATTTTTTTTTTTTTTTTTTTTTTTTTTTGTTACAACTTAACAAATGCACCTACTACCCAATATATAGGTAGAAGTGTTTATAGATACACTGTACTTTCCAAAGACATTATGTGCTACACAAACGAACAAGGGTGGAAATGTTTTGACACACTATATTCTCAAACAAACATACTATACAAACAAGTAGACATGCTATACCCACATGCAAACATACTATACAAACATGCAGACATGCTACACTCAAAGACAAACATAATGTACAAACAAGCAGACATGCTATACCCACATACAAATATACTAAACTATCAAACAAGCAGACATGGTATACATACAAACATACAATACAAACAAGCAGACATGCTATACCCACATACAAACATACTATACAAACAGGCAGACATGCTATACCCACATACAAACAGAATATACAAGCAAGTAGACTGCTATACCCACATACATGCATACTATCACTCACAAAAGCTATGGGTAGAGGGTTTTTAATTTCAAATGTAAACGCTGACAAATTATTACACACATATACACAAGCATAGATAAACATACACAAACTGGCAACACTTTTGAATAGAATCTCTCATTTTTAGAGATATGGGTGGCCCTGAAAGGGCTGTGGGGATCTTAACTACAGAAGAGGGTTAACACATACCACATCGCTTCATTGTTAGTAGAAATAGGAGGTGATCGAGCGACAACAGAGACACTATGGGGACAAGGGGAGTTTAAAATGGGAATGGCATACTTGAGGGATAATAGGGTTTCTAGGGACAAAATGGTTTATGGAGACAAGTGTATATGGATCAGAGAGAGAGAGAGAGAGAGAGAGAGAGAGAGAGAGAGAGAGAGAGAGAGAGAAATGTAGGGTACCGTTTTTGATTCCTTATTCTTTGCGGTATTATAGGACAAGGATTTCATCACATGTGCCTAAAAAAACTTGGAGCACTTGTGCATTATTCGCTTGGTTGAGAATCGCTTTCTTTTCAGGAGTTATATAACAGATACATATCCAGTCTGTAAAAAAGTTAGTTAAATCGACTCAAACTGAGCAGGCTGCTTCAGGTTCTGTTTTAATTTTCATTTCTGCTCATCCAAACATGTTTCTAAATCGCTATTCTAATCTGTTACCGCCGCATTAGAATGTCGGTGCTTGTAAACAATTTTGCGTCATTTAAAAATAAGAGAAAGAATTAATTTATACAGTTTACAATGTTAAGATTAACTTTAATGTATTATGCGGGCACGATAAATCACAAGTAGAACGACAGTGATAAGCGGTTCAAGCAACAAATATTTATCTTGTACTTAAATCTTTCAAAGATATGAACTATTACTCTCTGCATTTCTCATAAAGAATACAAACAAGTAAGCTAAAATGAAATAATGAAATAAAGACATTAAGAACAAGAGTCCCTTGAAAGGACTTTCGCTCTACTGGGGTAACATAATTTCCAGAAATTCAAGGTAAGACCATTTCATCCTTTTGCCTGTCAAGTGATAAAACAATCTCTGATATTTTAAGCGATATCAAAATTTTCCAAATAGTTGTTGTGGTACACATATCGGATTTCATATTGGCACCATTTTCATTTAGGACATGGTAGACATTTGAAGTCTTTTGTTGAAAGCATTATATCATAATGTCCATTCATTCAGGAAGAGTA
The DNA here is from genome assembly GCA_016617855.1 of Megalonaias nervosa. Lineage (NCBI taxonomy): Eukaryota > Metazoa > Mollusca > Bivalvia > Unionida > Unionidae > Megalonaias > Megalonaias nervosa. Next base: position 42,570 of record JAECUM010018740.1, on the reverse strand, counting down.
ATGACATCAGGATTGCTGAGACAGTCTTCGTGGCAGCTATAATCGATGTACGGCTTGGATCATTTCATTTAGAACCAACAAGGTACCATTAGAATATTGGTGAAAGCCCGTGTTTATATAGCAATCAGTTTTGGAGAGGAGTAGAGTTAATATTTTCAAGATCTGACCTTCAGTTCAGGATGAATATCAATATTATGAGTATCAAGATAGCTCTAGGTTGCGAATTCGAACCCTGGCCGAGTCATACTTATACAAATAGTACTAGCAGCTACCTCGCTAGGCGCTCAGCATTAAGAAGTTAGTGTTAGGACTGGTAGTCCTGGTGTCAGGATAATGTGACTGGGTGGGACATCATGCTTCACGTCTGCAGCATAATTCCCCAGTGCTAGACATCACTATAAACTGCCATACTGCAGACATCGTAGCGATATGACTTAAAAATTGTTAAAGCTACGTTACAAATCCACATCACAACACACACACACACACACACACACACACACACACACACACACACACACACACACACACACACACACACACACACAGGATGGCTGCATCTGCGGTCATATCAGCCGACAGGATTTTGGCATGACTGCTGTGGCGGCCATATTGGAAGTCCAATCGGCAATATTTTCATTTAAAACTAACTAGACATTATAATAAATCTTTCAATGCCAACCCCATGATGGTATTACCATCCATTTAGGAGGAGTAGCGATGACAAATTCTCCAGATGACTGACGTTAGAGGCCATATTGAACGTCATATCACCAATATTTTCATTTTAGACCAACTAAATATAATACAAGTCTTTTAGAAAAATCCACAGTGATAACAGTATTTTCATTGTGATGCTCCTTTTTCAACAATAATTACGATGATTATCGTGGCCGGCGAGGTCATGGTGATGATGATTAAGATGATGTTGGTTGTAGTAGTGATTGTAACGATAATGATGATGATAATGATGATGGCAGTGATGAGAAATAGTACTTGTAGGAGGAGCAGAGATATTATTACTGATGACAGTAATAAACTTAATGGAGACAAATATACCAAAAAAAAATACAAAATCAACACTGTTACAACTTCGTAAAGAAAATTCAAATTATAACAGACATGCTTACAAATAGATAAAAAAAAAAATCCTTTGATATAGCATTTTATTACTTCAATCACATTTTAACGAAAATTCCAGTGTTCGCATTTTGCCACACATTTTTTTTTTTTTTTTTTTTTTTAACAACTGCTCCGGTGGCCTAAGTGGTTAGAGCGTCCGCCTCGGATGCGGGACGTCGTGGGTTCGATCTCCGGCCGAGTCATACCAAAGACTTGCAAAAATGGTACTAACAGCTGCCTTGCTTGGCGCTCAGCATTAAGAGGTTAGTGTTAGGACTGGTCGGCCTGGTGTCAGGATAATGTGACTGGGTGGGACATCATGCTACATGTCTGCAGCATGATGCCCCAGTGCTAGACATCACTATAAACTGCCATACTGCAGACATCGTAGCGATATGACTGAAAAATTGTTAAAGCTACGTTAAAAATTCAAATCACATCACATCACATCTTCTTGAAACGTAGATGGCTCACATTGTTTGAAAGATCAACTGTGCAAGCAGAGATGGACGGCTTGAGCCTCATAGTCATTATATTTCTTAGGAAGACTTATCTAAATAAAATCAATATATTTGAAGAAAGTGGTGTTCACTGCAGTTGTAAAGCCGTCCATTCGGTGGTCTAATTTGGTGACGGTGTCTTATGCAAGCTTGGATATCCATTACTATATACATAATTGATCTTCCGCTCTGTCTTACAAAGAAAAGATATAAGAGATGTTTTTTCGTCCTTACAAGCCTGTTACATCTTTAGATGCCTGTTCAGTAAGTAATTCAGAAGAGTGCGAGAAGGATGATAAGCTGGCAGAGGAGTGGGAACTCAGTTTCTGAACTTATACCCTATGGTGTCAGTCGAGTGGGAACAATATTTTTTTGTGTATGATATATCTATAATCCGTCGAAATCTCTACTATCCCCCTTCTCTCTCTCTCTCTCTCTCTCTCTCTCTCTCTCTCTCTCTCTCTCTCTCTCTCTCACACACACACACACACACACACACACACACACACACACACACACACAGAGGACAAAATAAGTTGAAATCTGTTGAGTAAGAGAGAAAAAGAATTTGTGCTTGATGAACCCCTGAAACTGAAATTACACCAAGTAACCTACACGAACCTTGGTCGTGGTAACGGTATGTGTACACGTTCCATGGGGCTTATCTACAGTCTTCAAAATACAAATGATACAATGTTGCAATAGCCTGTCGAGATTGTACGTCAGTATTTTAGTTAAAAGGAGCACACATACTGTAATCTGTTTAATGATGGGGGGGGGGGTATTTTAGTTTTGGTTGTTTTTTGCTTTTGTTTAGAAAAAAAAACTATAATAATGTTCTAAAACACCACCATCCCCATCTTTTTCTCTAACTGTGTTGGTTGGTCAGGCAGCCGAATAGTGAACTAAAAGAGAAACATAGTGATGGGATATCAGTCAAATAATCTAATGGTACATTTCCCCCAATCCTCCTCCAAGCACCACCACCCTCTCTCTCTCTCTCTCTCTCTCTCTCTCTCTCTCTCTCTCTCTCTCTCTCTCAGTACCATCAAAAAGAAAGCATTATTTTATTCAGTCTAACCTATTAAGTAAGACGTAACAGGATTAGTGATAACTGGCCAAGGAAGTGAACCTCATTTTAATAATTTCATCACTTGAATTTATTTCCATAATTTCAAAGTTTTAATATTTCAGAGATTTTGACTTCTCAGAAGATTCTTTTTTGAAGTTTCAATTTCATTGTTTGAATTTTTGTAGTCTCTGCTAGTTTAATTTCATAGCTGGAAAGTTAATTATGAAACCCTCAGGCTTTCACCACGACATTGGAAGTAGAGAATTTCATGCCTACCCAGGAGAAAAAAAATGTCATTAAAACTTCAAAAGATATTCAAAACATCCTTGAATAAATTCACATAACTGCTTAAATTAAAGATTTTCCACTCTGCTAAACCCTAGGAACAGATATATAAAAAATCTATTTCTTCTCAACGATTCTTAAAGAACTATATTACACTTAAAATAATACCTGGTGCGTGTAATCTCATTAATAAGTCTCTGTATTCGCATCAAATCAACATAATCTAATTCACTAAAAGATTCTAGAACTATTATTATTATTATTATTATTATTATTTCAAAATACCTCAAACAGTCGTATTCTGACCTTTTCAAACTATTAAACCAATTATCAATTAGGGTGTGCATGAGAGCTCTACAGCGCAAACGCAATCCAACTTTCACGTGATGTTTACGTGCTTTTCATTCAAACTAGAGCGTATCATATCATATTGAACGAAATAGTTGTTGATTTGACCTTAGCGATCGACCTTGGTTGATGAATGAGATTCCTATAACATAGTACAGATATACTTTACTATAGTGCTAACCAGCCGCTAAATTAAAATAATTAAAATATAAACGTCATTATTGCAGTTGAACTATATTGTAAATTAAGTAGATTATACAGATATCCGTAACAACAGGCAACTGTGTATTGACGAGTTAGTTAAGTCATCACATCCCTGCTAAGTGTCTGTCACAAATGTACTTCTGTACTTTTCCCGCGATTAACAATCCTCCTTGCAAATTGAGAAGTTGCTGCTTTAACTTTTGAGCTCCATTCGCATTCGTATTGATTAAATAAGTATAAGAAACACTTGAGATTTAAATAAGAAAGATGGTTTAAATGAAGATAGTGGAGCACTAAAACACAACATGTTTAGCTTTTGGAACACTGAACGCGCAGACATACCGGGTAGTATATATAAACGAGTGGTGAATATGAACTTTGCGAAATGACGAACCAACAAGAAATAATTAAAACATTTAAATGTAATTAATCACAGTTGATCTAAATCATCATTACACATTACATTGATACCGACAATGAAAACATTGCTACCGCCCATAAGATTGTTTTTATCCTTAACCCGTCTCTTTTCCCTTTCCGTTGGTCAGTTTGTCTGTAACTTTTACCATCATTCATCGCCGCGTGATGCAGGCGAAACTCCACTTCACAAGTTCATTCACGAATTTAAACCATATCTTGCTAGATGGGAGAGAGAGAGAGAGAGAGAGAGAGAGAGAGAGAGAGAGAGAGAGAGAGAGAGAGAGAGAGAATGGGTTTGATTGAGATATATACGCTTAATGAAGCATGTGCATTTTAAGTGAGTATGAAAACAACTGTATTAATATATTTGAATTCATTTGGGGCATTATTAGATATTTCATGAATTCAATTTGGGCATCATTATATATACTACCTATCTATTTGGCACCAATTCTGTATAATATGTACAATGGCTACATTAATTCACATTTATGGGTGGGTGTCTGCTCGAGGGAGAAAAAGGAACGAAAGTTAATATATTGTTGTGTCTGCATGATGGTATCTACATGTATGCATGTGTGTGTATGTTTGCATACTTAAGTAGTAGACCTAAATGGGGATTCTAGCTCCGAGACCCATTTCACATTAGAAAAGTTCGAGAAGATCACTCATCCTCCGACCACCTACCTTTACCAAATTTTTTTGACAAAATTTTGTGGATCCCCACCAAAATCATCATCAATTATATTGTAACTAAATTCTATAGCAAAATTGTGATAGCTCGAACTTTTCTAATATCAAATGTGTCTCCGATCCAGAATCACCCATTTAACCCTTACTATTGCGGATTTTGTTATATTTTATTGTTACATAAAATTTATGACAGAATCATTTTCGATGGTTATTTTATCATTTTAGATAAAATTTAGTTCATCAATTTCATCACCAATCATCAAGGTTTCAGCTGATGCTACAAGAAACATTTTATCATGATACTTGAACAAACTAAATTTAACCTTACCACTTACACGACGATAACATTCTAATAGTTCTCGTATCATTGACCATGTCATTGAAAAATTATTTCTTTTCGCAAATACTTTTGTTTGATAAAAATCCACATTTATGTTTTATAACTTTTTCTTGCGTAATCGGATTATGAAGATTATAAACTCCCATATTCCGAAGATGATCACGTAATTTTACGAGAAAATCGAAATATTTACTATCATTCGATCTGATCAAAGAAAGTTTTATTTTATCGTATTCGTTGTAACATTACCAGAAATTTCATCATTAAATTCGAACATTAACGGTTACCATCAAGAATTAAGTTTTTGTTTTTACTATTAATTCCATCAATGATCTTTAAATTTTCAAACATTATACTTAAATTTTAGATAAAATTTCATTGCCAAACTTTTATCATAATCTTTATCATACTCCCCGACCCGCAGCGGCAAGATGCCTGTTAACATACTATCAATGATGAGGAAATCACGTATTAACTCGTTAATATCATACTTAGCTCCACGCAAATAAGATCTTATTTGATCTAACAATTTCGTATAAGTTGTTATAGCATTTTTACCTGCGCTTTTTTCATCTCGAATTTAGGTTCGATTTTTTTCTACTCTGTTGATTTAGTTACACCAGCACCAGATATTATTAACAAAAAAGGGTTTAATATTGCTCCACTCGAGACTATCCCAGCTGTTGTTAGAGTTAATGGAACATATGATGTAATATTTAGTATTCTATTATAATACGCATAACATTTTTTCGTACACCATAACTTCTTATGATAAAACTTATAACATTCCATAAATTCATCAACATCTTTTTTAGGGATTTCCTCAGAAATATGATTGAAATCGATGATTTCTCTTTTCATCTATATTTTGTTTTGTTTCATAATTTTATACAACAGTCTAAAACGTAGAACCAACAACAGAATCAAGAAATTCACGAAACTTTTCATTGTCAGCTATGAAGTTTCTGTGCTTGTCATAAACATCCGATGAAGTATCCTCATATCGCTTATCTGTTAGTACTTCCTCTTTTTTCAACCAACTATAAGATTTAAAAATATTTTTGAATTTATTTTTATAAAAATGAACAAAATTTATAAGATTAGCTGTTTCAAGTTCCATTCTATCAACATATCCCAATACTAAACTTATCTGATCTAAAGTAAAATTTTTAAGAACGAGATGTTGTCTGATAATTGCATAAACTGTTGCAAAATTTGCTAACGTTAATACTTTAATTAAATTTAAAAAAGATATCCACAAAGATCTTCACCAAGTTGTGTTTTTACACTATCTCTTATATTTGTATAAGATATTGAAAATATATTATCAATTTCATTAAAATATATTAATAACGATAATTGTCTAGAGCGTCTTAGAGATGGAAGTGGAACATCATCTTCATAACTAATATAGATATAATTGAAAATTCCGTGAAGATTTACAGATTCAACATCTTCAATTAAAAAAAAAAAAATTCTTTCATTATTTTCAAATTTACTAAATTTGTTATCAAGCTCTTTGATTATTAATAAAGATTTATTAACAATAATCGGATCAAATGCAAGTACTTCATATAACATTGGTTACATTGCATTTCTATACACTTTAATCATTAATTCAGCATCATTTATTGTTAAATTAACCACCTTAATTAATGCTTCTTTGTCATGGTAGTACATACCAAGATGATTAAATATTTCTCGTTTTGAGAAAATATCATTAATTTTTTTTTCTGTATCTTTTGATAATCTATTAAGTCTATTATGGTTTTCATTAACTCGTCTTCTTGAGCTTTTCCACTGTAAACTCGTGATTTTATTAAATCTGATTAAATTATTGTGTAAATATTTTCTTTATCAAACTCGAGCAACGCTTTATTTTAGTAAATTTTCGATTTCTTTTTGCTCATCTAAACAATCATCAGGATGACAGTATCTCATTATTTTATCATAATTTTCCAATGACCTTTTTAACTGCTCACCTCGCATACAAACTACATTTATAAAATTAACTTGAACTGGTGTTGCATTGGACAAATTAAAAAACAAAGTTTTAATTTTGTTAATTTTTTTTATTGCTTCTTTCATTTTTTCACTAGCATTATCATCTGGAGTAATACTTTGCCCAATATTAAAAATATTATCATAAAATTCTTTCGCAACTGTGATGATCGGTGGTTCTGTCATTATTTTAATAATTTATACTAAATCGTCCAACGTGAATAATTGCCAGTAAGTTAGACCTAGATTAGTTGGTTCGTATCTACTAAACTACATTGTATAAAATTTATATTTTGTCGGTGATCCTGTTAACAAATTCCTTTCTATCGGAGTTGTTTCTATTGGTGTACTTGTTGAATAATACAAAGTTGATCAAGTACAATCATCATTAGATTCTTCGAGCTTCCAATCAAGAAATCTTTCAGTATTACTATGATAACCTCGAACAATAAATCTCCAAATAGCTACAGCGATAGGACATTCAATTTTATTCCAGTAACTAACTGATCCACCGACAACAGCCCACTCATTAAACCTATCTTCAGGCAATGTAACATTATGAAAATAAAATTGTGTTGCATTATAATTTGACGATGCTGTTATTGTAAATCCACCTTTTTGTTTCGTTGAAATATTTGTACAACGTGCATTTAGTCCAACATTGTTTTTCGAGTATACTTTTACACTACCAGAACCAAGTAAATTGTCCACATAAGATTTATTAACCAAATCACTACCAGTTGTTGGAGTAGCTAATGAAGTTACTTTATTATTTCCCATACTTAGCGGCCCTTTCATTGAATCTCCAGCTTTTTTTATTGATTCCCCATCTGTACCATCAACATAAGTTTTAGTTGTAAGATCGGTATTATTTACAGGAGTATATGTTGAAGTAATTTTATTAACTCCTATGTCGATCGATTCTGTCATTGCTCCACCTGTTTTACTTAAAAAAAGTTGCTGTTGAGTATGGTGATATAATCATTTATAACATCAAGGTCAGCTGAATCAACATAAAGTTTATTAACTAGTTCATCTTGATTTACAGAAGTATACGTATAATAATTTTATTATTCCCATATTTATTGTTCCAGTTATTGTTCCACCAGTTTTATTTAGCTTATTATCATCAGCGTATTTTAGTTGTAAATAACTTACAGCTTGTGTTTGATTAAGATTCGGTGGTGGATATGCTGTTTGTAAATTTATAAAAAAAAAAAAATTCCTGACATATCTAACACACCAGTCATCGTATCACCAGCTCTATCAAGTTTACTATCGTCAATGTATTTTAGTTCAGAATAACTTACAGCTTGTGTATTATCAAAATTTAGTAGCGGATATGTTGTTTCTAATCCTAAAATCTTTTTTCCCGTACATGACATTATTACCAGTAACTGTCCCACCAGCTTTATCGAGTTTATTTTCGTCGACGTATTTTAGTTGTAAATAACTTGCAGCTTGAGATTGTACTAAATTCGATGGTGGATATGCTGTTTCTAAATTTATAATTTTTTCCTGACATATCCAAATTACCAGTCATTATCCCGCCTGTCAACAATAATTTATTATCATCGATGGTTTTTAGTTGAGAATAACTTACAGCTTGAGTAACATCAACATTCACCGGTGGATAATCAACTTCCAGACCGAGGACCCGCTGATTTGACATTGATAAATTCCCAGACATTATATCTCTAGTTGTTCTGAGAAAATTTGATGCATCAACTCCAGTTGTTGATGATAATTCATCTGCCGCACCAGATACTGATAATGTTGTTCCAAATTTTGTGTAATAGCTCATGTTATGTAAATTATATAACATAAAATTGTATAACAAAATAAAATTGTCAACAATGGCATCAAATATATTAAACTCTGATACAGAGAATTTGATCAAGAATATACACAATACCAGATTGTCATTATCTCATTGTTGGTCGAATACAATACCAGATTGTCATTATCTCATTGTTGGTCGAATACAATACCAGATTGTCATTATCTCATTGTTGGTCGAATACAATACCAGATTGTCATTATCTCATTGTTGGTCGAATACAATACCAGATTGTCATTATCTCATTGTTGGTCGAACAGGTTCTGGGAAAACTAGCTTGTTATTGAATTTAATTCTTGGGAATAGTTGTTTTAATTACGATCGAGTTTACATTTACACGATCAATCCGCAACAAGATAAATGCGAATTATCGAAAGATTACAATGAGGTTCTTCACGATGATTTTAAAACCGGTGAAGATTTTTTCATCATCAAACAACCAGAAGAACTTATTCCATTTATTGAAATTGATTCGGATGATCACAAGATAGTTGTTTTTGATGATATTCCATTAACCAATGATGAGATGGACAAGATTCAATCTTATGTTTCATTATCGCGAAACAGAAGATGTAATTCTGTTTATCTCGCTCAAGGATTTTACAATGTTACTAAATTCATCAGACGAAACACAGGTTGTTTTATATTATTTCCCGGGCTCGACAATATTGATGTAAGAAATATCGCAAATGATCATTGTGGAGATGTAACAAAATATAAATTTATCGAATTATATCATAGAGCAACCAAAGATAAATACAGTTTCGTTTTGTTTGACAAATTTGCACGTGATCAATCTAAGATGTTTAGATGTTGTCTCGATGAATATTTAATCTAAAATGCGTTGCATTTTTAATCTAACATTTTAATATAAATCACAAAAGTGATCAAACATGTACGAAAAAAGAGATAAATACAGAAAGTATCTAGAAGATCTTAAGAAATATGTACAATCTTTTGTTAACATTAGACAGAAGATAAAGCAATCAAAAGAACAAAAAATCGTTTCTGCAGAAACTGCTCCAACAGCTTTAAAACCAGTTACTGAAGCAATACTTGGTAAACAACCTGAAACTAAACCATTATCCGATGAAGAACTTAAACAAATACAAGAAAAAGGTTTATTAGGATTACTTAAAGAAAAACAAGAAGAAGAAGCTAGAAAAATTATTGCGAGATCTGATACTGAAAAAGAAAATTTAGTTCGGGGTCTTGTAAGAAATATAATTGATCCAGCTGCTAAGCAAGCTGAATTTGACAGGTTGATGAGAGACCCACTTTTGCTTCAACAAAGATTATCAGAAGAAACATCAGTCGGTCCTATTGGAGAAACATTTAAAGATATAATAGAAAAAACAAAACTACATTATACAGCGAAGATAAAGAAAAAAAATATTTATTGGAGATGTATTAAAAATACATGATAAAATAATGGACAATGAATATAAAAAATTTAATGAAAGATATAATTTAAAAAATTATAGATTATAAGATATAAAAAAGCTAGTTTTAATGCTGATGAAAAAATTAATGAATTAAGAAATATAGCTGAAGAAAGTGAAAAACATCTTAAAGATATACATCCTGAAAATGTAAGTTATAATGAGTATATTAAATATTACCGTCATGGTATCATAGCAGAACTTTATATAGCTGTCATTGATAATGTAAAAAATGGTAAACAAAAATCTTCATCATCTGCTGGTATAATTACAGAAGCAAAAATTTATGATGAAGAAAGAGTAGAAAAAGATATTAATTTACCAAAAGAAATTCGAGATAAAGTAGTTGAATATGATTTAGAAAAAGAAGATAAAAAGGAAAAAGAAATTAAATTATACAGAGAAGAATTAGAAACAAGAATAAATAAAGAAAAAGTGTTAAATGAGGAATATAATGATTTTATAGAAAAATATAAAATTGATGATACTGACTTTAATAATATTGATAATTGGAAAGATGATGATTACAACGATTTAATCTTAAAATTGAATCTAATTATAGATGATGGTAAACAAGATTTGGCTAAATTTAATGAATCTAATGAATATAATGAAATTATTGATTTATTAAATATAACCAGAAATGATATTTTAGCTGAAATTTTTCTAAAAGCTGTAGAAGCATACCGTTCTGAGAAACCTAAAAAAACAATCAGCAGATTTTAGGGACGTTTCTAAATATTTCAATAAAAAAATAATAGGATTTGGTGTAAAAAGATTTAAATCTGTAATTATTGGAAGATTAATGTTATTGATATCATCAAAAGAACCTGGAAATGTTGGTGAAGAAATTGATAATGAAATTATTGAAATACATGATCATTTATGATCAGAAAATTTATTATCATCTGATGAATATGAAACTTTACATAAAGATTTAATTTGATAAAAGTTCTAATAAATAGAAAATGTCAACAACATTGTTATTTGATTCTAGTACGACTAAACAAGATAGTACTAATTTTTCGGTAAATTACATTCCAACGATACAACTAGATCCTGAAAAACAATATGAAATTGGACTGGTATCTTGAACAGTATGGCACTCTATGGCAAATGTAAAAACAAACATCAACGATGATTTTACGTATAATCCAAATTCAGCACATTATCCTTGGATAACAATTAAGATACCTCAAGGAGCTTACAATGTCACCGATTTCAACAAAACGATAAAAGAACTAATCGCGAAAAACAATGGAGTTCCCAACACCGTAGGTGTTGCTGATAATTTTGAATTAACACCGAATTATTATACACTACGAGCTAGAATAACACTGGAAAATAATTTTTTAGTTGATTTTTCACCAACAACAAGTATTGCATCGCTGTTAGGATTTCCTCATAAAGAATATGGATCAAATACAGAAAACATTATTACCATCGATGGTGAACTACCAGTAAAAATCACAGATGTAAATACAATACTTGTAAATTATACAATTATAAAACACGGTTTAAGTAATTTTGATGATAAACGATATTGCGAAGATGGAATAAATACATTCGCGTTAAGATATTGTGTTAGTACAGGAGATAATGTACTTGATATCACATTCGATGATTAACTCATCGCAACTAAAATTTTATCTAAAATTATAAAACAATAATCAAAAATAATTCTGACATAAATTTTATGTAACAATAAAATTATAACAATTTCGCTAGTAGTAATCCTAAATGGGCGATTCTAGATCGGAGACATATTTCATATTAGAAAAGTTCAAGCTATCACAATCTTGCCAAAAAATTTAGTTACAATATAATTGATGATCATTTTGGTGGGGATCCACAAAATTTTGTCATTAAAAAATTTGGTAAAGGTAGATGGTCGGACGATTAGTGGTCTTCTCGAACTTTTCTAATGTGAAATGGGTCTCGGAGCTAGAATCCCCATTTAGGTTTACTACTACTTATATAGAGATATATTCATTTGTTTGAATGCCTCAAGATGGATCACTTTTCCGAACGCTAGTGTCCTGCAAAAAATAAAATTAGTAACAGTAATAGTCATGTGCGCTAGCAGGATTTTTTGCAGGGCGGGGTGGGGGTCAGTCAGTCACGGCCGGGAGAGTTAATATAGTAAGCAGTCTGAAACTAAAATTAATATTTACTAAGCGTTTTGAACAGAATATTGTGACATATTTTCAGCTTCATTTGCATGATTATTCTTGCCGAGTTTATATATATATATATATATATATATATATATATATATATATATATATATATATATATATATATATATATATATATATATATATATATATATATATATATATATATATATATAGCAGTTGTGGTGCTGGGTGACCTTCGCCATATTGTGGCTTATGTTGTGGTGGAAAATTTGGTGCTCGTCGTAGTCTTGCTTGGGCTGCATCTAGTGTTGTTTTGGTGCTCGTTTGGGGCTGTGGGTTTGAGTTTGTGGTTAAAAGTGTTTTCTCTGGCGTGGTGCTTTCTGTGACTATTATTGTGCATGTAAAGGTTGGCGATCGTGTGGTTTTCATGGTGATTGATTTTGTGGTGATTGGTGTTTGTGTTGCATCTAGTATGGTCCTGCTTGCAGTCACTGTCGTTTTGGATGCTGTGAAGACGTGGTTGTAGAAGTTTATATGTTCGACGTCGTCTAAGTTTTTGGTTAGGTGCTTGTTACTCGTTCCCATTGTGGTAATAGCGTCCTTAAACGGCTGTGTCATCAATGTACGTGCTTGGAGGTTTCGGTGCTTGCGATCAGGGTTGGCCTTGGTGGTTATCAAACCAGCTACCCATGGATTACGGGACGTTAGACAAAACACATTGATCCTAAACGGAAAAGGATACAATAAAGGACTGTAATTTATATAATAAATTATGGAAAGTAACTGTGGATTTTAGTTTGTTTTGCTTCTTTCAGATCTAAACAATTGAATCGATGTAATAATGATCCTAATTGACTATAATTTAGATTCACACTAGTAAGAAATAAATTAGTTACACCCATTTCGACTCTATTATGTGAATCTTCCACAGTCAAATACAGGAAACCAAAAGAATCGAAGATTATACAGGCAGCCCATCACAACAATGGTATCATTCTATCATGGATAGTTCAAGAAGATTTGGAGTACTTAAAGTATCTTAATATTAACAGTGTTTCTTTTTCTCTGCTCTTATATAATTTAATTGTCTACAGAAAATTAATCTTTAGCTAATAACTGATACATATACAGTCCAGCGTGTGACTATGGTACCCATTCAATCAAGAAACATCCATTCATAATGTATGTATGTCGTTTCGCTTCATTCTGAATACAACAAAACTAAATATATTCAAGATTCCGATCGATAATGTTCGAGATGGTTTACGATATTAAATTGCAGTCGATCTAATTATGCTCAGGTATAGCACACAACTACCATTTGAGTACTGACTATTTAAAGATTAATGTCACGTTTTATAAAACAGACATTTTTACATTTTTACATCTCTAATGCGTACTATGAATGATCTCTTTGTCATGTGAGTAGCTATATGACATCCTGGGTAAGCATGGGTTTTAACATTACGCCATAGATTAACATATGTGGAGGACACTCTGAATACTCACTTGTTATCATGTGTTACAACTGACTATATGTTAAACTTGTTGTGGAACACTCTGGGTACGTATGAAAAATCATGTGCTCAAAGTGTCAATAGGTTTAAGATGTGGGGGACACTGAGCGTAAATACCATAAGCCATATGTCTAAATTATCCATAGGTTGAAGAAATGGGGGACACACTGGGTACGTAAGGTAAATCATATATTAAATTTGTTCGTTATATGATGTTTGCATGGGTATGTAGGGGAAATGTAAGACTAACATTTTTTATTACAACTCAGCTAACACAGCTACTACCCAATAAATAGTGTCCAAATGCTTATAGGAACACTGAACTCTCCCAAAGACAAGCTGTGGTACACAAACGGACATGGGTAGAAATATTTTGACACACTATACTCTCACACAAACATACTATACCAACAAGCAGACATGCTGTACCCGCCTACAAAATTACTATACTATCAAACAAACAGACATGCTATAACCACACACAAACATGCTCTCCTTCATAAAAGCTATGGGTAAGGGGTTTTTAATTTCAAATGTTAACACAGACAAATTATTATACACATGTTCTGTTCCGTATATGTAATTTAATTGCTTGTGTGTTAGTTTTAAATTCTCTTTTATTTTATTTTTTTTTTTTCATTACATGTTATTGTAATAACTTTATTCACTGGATTTGACTTTTTTCGGAAAATTCAGTTTCCTGTTTTGACCTGAAAAACATGTTGTCTATTGCTACACTATATTTTTAGCTGACCTAGTTCCTGACCTTGGTTCAGAAATTAGTAAACAAAGAGTGAAAATCATTGATCGTAATCAAGGTCATTCTTGGTTTGCGTCAGCTCAATTGTAAACAAGCTTTTTCTAAATTCATTTCCAGTGTGGGAATCATTGATTCTTAGCTAATGCTATATTGGTCTACGTGCTAGTTGACATATTATTTTACTGCGTTGTTCGAGTTAAGTGACCACGTGACTCCACCATGTGATCTGAAAATTGAGGATTAAAACAGATGTTTTTAGTGTTTTCAGTCAGTCGTATTTTACACGTTTAGAGCTCAAGGTGTTTTTTTTTTTATGTTGATGTCAGTTTGATTTAAAAGTCTTCTATTTTTTGGATTTAATAATTTATATTCCCTGGAAAATACCAGTGCTCATAAAAATTCTTGGACAAAGACATTTAGTGGAAATTATTCTGGAATTCTAAACTGGAACATTATAAATTGTGATTCAACAAGGAACTGTCGACACATCAACACTGAACAGGATATAGAGGACGTCATCGCCTTCCATCTTGGAACTTCAACGGGGTTCGAACTTTGATTCATTTAGACCTTTTTAGTGATAGGACTTATATTTTTAAATTCTAGGATTAATTTTTGGACTAGATTCACAAACCGTATGTCCTTTTTCGTATTTTTACCTTGTTTTCTAGGGAAATAAATTATTTTTGTTAAAATTTGCAAAACTTATTGGCTTCACTCTTTTCTTTGTTACTTTGTACGAACCTAGTCACGTAACAGTACTCAAGCATAGATAACCATACACAAACTGACAACACTTTTGAATAGAATCTCTCACTTTTAGGGAACTGGGTGGCCCTAAAAGGGCTGTTCCGGGGGGTTTAACTAAAGAAAAGGATTAACACATATCATATCGCTTCATTGTTAGTAGTAATAGGGGGCGATCGAGCGACACCATAGACACTATGGGGACAAGGGAGTTTAACATGGGATAGGAAATTGGAGGCAAAGAGACTTTAACATGAAAATGACACACTTGAGGGATAATAGGGTTTCTAGGGACAAAATGGTTTATCGGGACAAAAGGGTATGGATCAGGGTTTGAAGTTTAAATGGTACACACACACACACACACACACACACACACACACACACACACACACACACACACACACACACACACACTTGTTACTGTATTGAGTGACCGTAGAAGGGACGGTACTCTAGTCTGGAGACGAGTGTTTTGAGAGAGAGAGAGAGAGAGAGAGAGAGAGAGAGAGAGAGAGAGAGAGAGAGAGAGAATGGTGAAAGAGAGAAATGTAGGGTACCATTTTTTGTTCTGTTATTCTTTACGGTATTATAGGACGTGACTTTACCTTGAGTTTCCGCAGACAACGATACATTCTATGTAACAAATGTTCATGCACAATTGTTTTCATTCATCAATTTCGTAAAAGGGTATTGCTATATTTACTGTCGTCCGACTGAAGAAAACGCATTGGGGCTACAGTGTTACAACATTTCCCTAAAACCAAATCTTGGAGATCAGTAAATAGGACGTCGTGTTCCATCGGCAGTCTAAAACTAGACTGACTAAAAATGGATCATTCATTGTTACAGTTTTGTCTGAAGGCATGTTTTGGTGTTAAAATGAGAGTGCAGAATAGGACGGGTCATACAGTGCAGAATAAGACATTCTCTAGTAACTTTTAAAACGCTTTGTGCCTGTTTGTTTTTGTTTTTTATTGTTTCTGTTTCGGAAAACATGAGATCTAATGTTATAAA
Organism: Megalonaias nervosa; assembly: GCA_016617855.1. NCBI lineage: Eukaryota > Metazoa > Mollusca > Bivalvia > Unionida > Unionidae > Megalonaias > Megalonaias nervosa. The sequence goes on along the minus strand of JAECUM010018740.1, from coordinate 26,121 downwards.
TTCTTCCGTGACACATTGCAGTGCCAAAAAGGGACAAGGCATGTATTGGCTCTAAATGAAATCTAACAAGCATGCTCTCACATAAATATATACTATCCAACACCCTACACACAGTATCCCAAACGTTTTTTGTTAGGTTAGAATTTGGGATAATGAGATGAAATCCAACAAAAATATTTTCCGTCACACCATCTATACTATCCAACGTCCTGTAAACATACTATGCAAAACGTCTTGTGAATTAGCCATTGGTGTAGTGTTGTGGACACGGCGTTCATTTCTTTTTTTGCGTGTTCCCTTTTGTTTTTGCTCTCGTCATAGTTGTAACCACCCCACCCCAGCATCTAAGTAACATGCGTTCCCTCACTTCCATACTGCGTTCTCTCACTTCTTTATTTAGCACAACACCACTTTTGTTAGCTAAGAGTTTAAGAGAAGGACATCAAATATTACAAAAATAATCTCCATTACACCATCTATACCATCCAATGCCAAATACACACACGATCAAAAACATCTTTTGCTAGCGTAGAGTTTAAGAAAGGAGATGAAATCTAATTTAAAAAAATACTCGCACATACCACCTATACTATCCAACATACCCCACATACTATCCAAAACGTCCTTGTGTTAGCCTAGAGTTCAATGGAAGGAGAAGAAATCCAACAAAACTACTCTCACGCTCTACATATACTATTCAATATCCCTCATACATTATCCAAAATGTTTTGTTAGGTTAATTTAAGAGAAGGATATGAAATCCAACAAAAATGCTATCCATTACACCATCTTTACCATCTAATGCTCCATACACACACTATCCATAACTCCTTGTGTTGGCGTAGAGGTTAGGAAAAAGAGCTGAAATCTACCCCCGCCCCCCCCCCCAAAAAATTCTCACATACTACTTATACTATCCGACACCCACGCATAATATGCAAAACATTTTGTGTTTAGAGTTTAAGAGAAAGATATGAAATCCAGAAACAAATAATATCTATCTCATCACCTATACCATCCAACAATACACACACCCACCCACATATACACACACTATCCAAACGTTTTATTGTAGCTTAGGGTTTAATAGGAGATGAAATCCAACTAACATATTATCCATCACACCATCTATACCATCCAACAAGCCACATACACACACACAAACACAAACACACATATTTGGGAAAAGGATTAGTCTCTTTTGTAGAGATCTGAATGGCATTGAAACGAACCGTTAGTGTTTGCTAACCAGTTAGAGTTAACATACGTCGCATCTCACTGATCCTCTTTTCCTCAAATTTCGTCTCACAGGGGAACAGTACAGCAAGACAATCTCGAGACTCCCCTGTCTTTTCATGCAAATTTTTCTCTTCCAAAAAACTCTGTCCGTCATTGTGGTGATGGTCCGTGATGATACAGATACATGCGACAGTACGAATTGAACAACATCCCAGAAACAATCTTAGAGGATTCAACGTTGGTCTACATCTTCTCGTAAGAACCAATGAAACCATGGGACAAGACATTTGTTTTTTTGTCTAAGATCTGATGGAAATAGGATTGAAAAATTTCAGTATTCCAAAGGGACTTTACAAAATTCATGCACAGCACGAGGTCTCTCTTCCAATCAGAAGATAGCTCCGCCTGACATCACATGCAGGAGTACATAGGTGCGCCAGCCTTAGTGCGCATTGAATCGATGTGACACGGTATGAATAAATTATCACTTTCAATCTTTCCATTCTCTATACTCTATACGCCCCACCTCGATGTATTATTTGTGCTAATATTAGTACTTATACTGATATGTCTATTGTTAGATCTAATTTGGCCATAAAGTTTAGTTCTGTTTTCTTATAAATCTTTTATTCTTGTGTAGTTTGACTGTGAAAGTAATTTGCGTTTTTGTAAAGGGTATAATATTAGTAAGACTTCGTTGTTTAATAGAGACGGAGATAACAAAAGGAGGGAAACCCATTCTCAGGATATGTTGACGCTACTTGTGTGTTCATTCTTCTGTTTTTTCACCAAACATATTTTATATCTAGATTGTATTTTAACATTAACTCTACTAAGTAGTACAAGCTCTTGCTTTATTTTCTGAATATGTTTAACGAAGACACGAATTTTTAAATTTTTAAAATGCTTTTTTGTCTCGGAAAATTTTAAAGTTTATTTGAATTGAAACTGTAAGAAACGATTGGTTGTTTGATGATTCAACATCTGTAGTTTGTAAGGCCAGAAAGATTACCTGCCTCAACGACTCTATTTAGTTTTACGGCCTGTGAATGTTAAAGTTATCACTAAAATGGAAATACATACTCATGCATGAGGAATCTGCATATGCCAGTGTCCAGGAGGATTGTTTCCGGTAGCAATATCAATTGGTTCATCATGTGAGCCTTAGAAAACAATGTCACAACGATCCGAAAATTGTTTTACCTGAATTGTCAAATATATTCAGCAATTAAATTTCTTACAAACTGAATTATATCATACTATTTAAAAAAATATACTTTGTGGTGTTTTGTTGATTGCATCTGCACTTTTAACGCAATATTGAATATAGTATGTCGCAGAATGGGAGCAACATTCCTTTAAAAGACTGCACTTGGGCAGCCGATCCGAGCTGGCCTTGGTGGGTATCGATCCGGCGATATTATCAGTTCGAGCTCTGGCAATTGAGCTCGCGCAGTTCCCTTTAAATATAGACATACACTCCATTCACTGGTACTGTTCGAGCAATGAAGATTTAATACGGTTGTATCCAGCATAATGAATCAATTAAGTATATGCATGACTTCACGGGAAACCCACACACCATTTGATAACAAATAATACACCTGCTAATCTAGATCGATGGGCTGAGTTCCTTAGTCGATTGGTTCAGTAAAATATTTCGACCTTGTATTGCATTCCATATTGCGTGCTCAGATTAGCAACGCAACTAAATTGATCCCTTGTTCAAGTAAGTTGAAAGATAATCATTGCCTTTTGCAAGAATCCTTGCACACATACAGTAATTAATTTTATTTGGCGAAGTCCTTGTGTCAGTTTGAATTGCTTTCACGTGCAAAGGCAAATACATTTGTAAATAATCCCAGTCCAATTATACAGGTAACTGTCGGGGTACATTACTATGTGCCAAATAAATGGCCTCGGATTTGCAAAAGGGTTAGAAAAATCGAAGAATTGAGGTGTTAGATTTTTTTTCTGACATTAGCGTTCTTTAGTCATTAATTTTGCATTAGAATCTCATTGATCACAAGGCCGATCAGATTACGATTTCAGTTTAAAACGTTTGTAGATTCTTTTAATGGTCACATTTCTCTCCTTTTTAAAATTTAAACACGTGTCACTTGTCCTTGAACACGACGAGTTCCTGTAAATCCACTCATCTGTCTTTTCATAGGTTCACTACATTATACACAAACCCAAAGGCGATACGAAGCTACAAACCAGATACTTTGCTTATAATTACATAATGGTAATTTCATCGTGAAAGTCAGTCCAAATCCATCATATTCTTTCACTGCAATTTAATCTATTATTTTATTTTAATTTTCAGCACCAAATACTTGTTGAAAACATGTGAAGACATACGATTGGAAGGCAGTGTTAACTTAAACAAAATAAAATATCGCTTTAAATAATTAGAAATGCAGCATAAATTTGAAACAAATATGACATTCTTTTGCAAATGCTTTAGTGAAATGTCCAATATGCAGAATTTGCATGTAAATACATGTATTGTGGTTTTTTTGTCGGGGGCTGGACGACTAAAATGATGGTGGTGCTAGTGATTGTCATGATGATGATGATGGTGACGGTGATGATGATCATATCGGTTTTAGCGATTGTCATGATGATAATGATGATTATGACGATGATTGAGGTGGTGATCATGATTTTGATGATGATGATGATGATTGTGGTGTTAGTGATTGTCAAGCTAATGATGATGATGATTGTGATGATGACGATTGTGGAGCTAGTGATGATGATGATATTGATGATCATGGGTAGTAGTTAATGTTATATGATCAGCACTAGTATTAATGATAGCAGTAGTAAACTTAATGGAGACAAACTGAATGCAAAAACACCAAATCACCACTGCTTCACCTGCTTGAAGAGAATTCAAATCATAGCTCACATGCTTACATATAGACAACAAAAAGCTTTGATATATAGAAGATTCCTATTTCATCAATATATAGAGGATTCCTAATTGATTGATATATAGAGGATTCCTATTTGATTGATATATAGAGGATTCCTATTTGATTGATATATAGAGGATTCCTATTTGATTGATATATAGAGGATTCCTATTTGATTAATATATAGAGGATTCCTATTTGATTAATATATAGAGGATTCCTATTTGATTGATATATAGAGGATTCCTATTTGATTAATATATAGAGGATTCCTATTTGATTGATATATAGACGATTCCTATTTGATTGATATATAGACGATTCCTATTTGATTGATATATAGAGGATTCATATTTGCTTGATATATAGAGGATACCTATTTGATTGATATATAGAGGATTCTTCTGCCTGATATTGGATTAGTTCTAACCATTTGAATATGAAGAAAGAAGGACTCATTTACCTGAACAGAATTCCAAGATGTCAGAGTCATTCAGGTAACCTAAGGAAATAAGTATATTGCTCTATAGTATATTTTCTAATGATAAGATAACTTCTTCCTACCACTTTAAGCAAAAACACATGATCTATGTAGATACTTGTTTATACCACTTAAAGCAACCAACATCACAATCATATCACATATAGAGGATCTCAAATGGGTAATGATTTAATATTGAATTTAGGAAACAAGTTGAATAATGTCCAGCTTTTGCGAGCCTTTATTATTCAACGATTTTCATATATTTAATATTAAATCATTACCCATTTGAGCTTCTTTCAATCACATAGTTTTTATTTTAGAGGATATTATTTAGATGGAAAGAAGAACGAATAATTTCGTTCATTCTGACAGACGTTGACCTTTCATTTGTTGTTCGTAAAAAATAGTCCCAACTAAAGTTTAACTAGTATTGACGTTTAAAAGTAGATAATAATTTTCTTACAAACTCTAAATCAAAGAACAAGCGTCCTTCTGAATAAACAGAACATTTTACACAGCCAAAATCATTTTTCATAACAGAATTCCAGCGTGTCTGATATCGCATGGTGTGATACACTACCCTTACAGCTGACGATCCATGTTTAACCTTAAAGTGTCACTTTCACAGAAAAAAACATTACATTGATATTGCGATATTCATGTGAAAGAAGGTTTACTGGATGCAGAAATTCCTATACGTACTGTAATGTATTTGTGACCGGATATTTGCAGTGTTTGAGTTGGAACAGTAGACTACAGAACATGCAAATAAATTTCATTTTGAGTCGGAATTGCATCACATAGTTACCGCGTACATATATAACGGGGGGGGGGGCCGAGTGGCCGAGTGGTCTAAAGCGCTGTCCGTTACGGATCACTGCCATCTCACCTCTGTCTGCGTTGGTTCGAATCTAAGATTCGGCGAATGTGGATATGTGAGAAAGCTTGCCAGTAGCTTCTCGTGGGTCGGTGGTTTTTTCCGCGGATTTCCCGGTTTCTTCCTCCACCATTTAATACTGGCCGCCATGTATAGCCTATCGTGTGCTGAAAAATGGCGTTAAGCCCCACAACAACAATAACAACATATATAACGGTTGGATAAACTTCTGTCGGTTTGGACAACCGGTTTATGTCCACATTCTTCTGTGAACAGAGGTGTGTTTATTTGCTTCTGTAAGTTGACTTTTAAACCACGCTTATATATAGGGTGGATTCCACACTACAGGCATACCGTTTACTCATACGGCGACGTGTAGCGATTTCCCAGTTAGTAAGACATCATGTACGCACTTTCGAAGCATGCTTTTCTTTTGTTTCTTTTTAAATTATCATGGCCCAGTTCTTCCAAACTTCTTTCCATAGCACTTGACTGTGTCTCTATTGGACTTTAATCATTGTGGTTTTGGTAGAATCGTCCTATATTATATTGTATACATTTGTTTTAAATTTCTCCTCCCATATATTTTTATTCTCTCTGAATTTCATTACTAGTTCCTTGATATAATGGTATCGCGTAGGTACTTCAAGTAATATGGTTAGATTCTTGTTCCTATATATGATCGGTCTATTGTTGAGAATGAAACCTATCCAGTACACATATAGGGCTTCCCATGCATATCGGGGTTGGCCGTCTAATTTCATTATTATATTTATGATATTGGCAATCTTAGTACATCGTAGATTCGGAATAATAATATTTCTCTCTGTTATATTTTCTTATTTCCTATATAAATATACTTTTGGTAGGTAATGCAGTTTACCCACCCCAAAAGAAGGTTTTAAAAAAATATATATATATATACGTGATTTTGGTCCACTTTCAGAAAAAGCCAAATTGTCCCAGTACCGCATCCAAGTAGTTGTGCTCTAGTCTGTCAAACGCTTCCTCTTGATCAACTAATATCATTGGTCCGTTGAGTCCTTGAATATATAATTAGTCTATTGTTGTCTGTACTGACAAAATATTATTTTGAGTGATCCTCCCTTATTGCCCACTGCATTGAGTAACGTTGATAATCTTAGATACACTTTTTCTTACTCTTGTAGCGAGATGGGTCTCCAGTTCCTCGGGTCTTCTTTGTTCCCCTTCCTTTTATATATCATGGTACTCTTCCAGCCAAACGTCTACTTAGGATTTTGCAATCGATATTTAGTAGCGAAATGGGTCTCCAGTTCCTTAGGTCCTCTTCGTTTCCCATCCCTTTATATAGGATGCTTACTGAGCCTTCCTTCGTTGTTCGCGGCATTTCTCCACATAAAAGGATATTATTATATAACGACTCGCAAATGGGGTTTAGTTCTTTCCGAGATTGCTGGTAGAATTCCGGAGTGAGTCCGTCTAATCCTTCGGACTTTCCTTTTGCCAGGGATTGCATCGTTGTTGTTTTTGTTGTTGCTTTTGTTTACATCTGTGCCTTGTATGAACCATTCACATTTATCTTTTTGTTCTGATGTAATCTTTTCAATGGATACATTATATATTTATTTATATCCCTTATGTCTAAATTTTGCGACTTATACAGTTCACTGTAAAAGATTCTTATATTTTCTAAAATTTCATCTTTTCCAGAAATGATAGTGCCCCCTTCTTTTAATTTGTCAATATCGTTTACCTTACCCCTTTTGATATCTTCTCTTTTATAGAAACCTTTAGCATTTTCGCATATTTCCGAGAAATTTCCGGCACGCCTTTCATTCCATGATTTTCTTCTGCTTCTATTTTCTCTATTTCCATCATTTTGCTTGGTTCCTGTATCTTCTATTACTTTTCATTATTTTTGATAGTTCTTTGGTTTCTCTATTTTTTCTTTCCTTATTTGACAGTACGCTTTCGTCTTCTTTTTATTCTTGATTTTAACTCTTCAAACTCTTGCATATATTTAGTTCGAGCGCATCCATGAATCTCTTTATTATATCTGTGTATTCTTTATCTTGTAGTGTTTAGTTGTTCAACTTCCATGTATCCATTCCATCCCCACTTTTTTAGTTTTTCGACTTACAGGCTTATAGATATAATGTTGTGATTAGGAATTTTGGTTGACATAATTATGCATTCTCTCACTTGTTTCATTCCGTCACTGGATATTGTTATGTATATTTAATTTAATTTAATTGTTTGTTTGTTTGTTTGTTTTAAATATTTTAATTCCATTACATGCTATTGTAATGTAACAGTGTTTACTTGACTTGATCTTATCCGAAAGTGAGTTATGTTCCGTTTGACCTGATTGACTTTTTTATTTTTAATTTCATCGGCGTAAACAACCAATACTAGAAACATTGTATATAATTGCTGATCTCGTTCCAAAATCAGTGACAGTTTTGGTAAACAACTTTTTTTTTTTTTAATCTTTCTCAGAATAAGAATCATTAAGTTAAGTCAAGGTCATACCTGGATTAAGTGACAAGTAGCATGTATCTATTGTTACAAACTTCTACGTTTTCCAGAATAATGAACTTTTGACCCTCATCCGGGATACTGTTTTGCGTCTTAATTAGCGTATAAATGTTGTTTTGTTTATAGAAATGTGTCATTTGGGCTCCAAATAATTGACATCTTAAGTTGTTATTATGTTGTGACTAGTTTGGGTTAAATTGTTTTTTCTTCAAATTATTGAATTCAAGCGAATCTTTTCCATGGAAATAATAAGTGCCAAGACAAAATTCTTGGATAAAGACATTTATTGGAAGTTATGCTGAATTCAAAACTGGAATAATATTTTCCAGTGATTCAACAAAGGAGTGTTAACAAAGCAGCACTTCTCTGACCATAACAGACGTCATCGCCTTCCATTTTGGATTTCATCTGGACTGAACTCAGTCATTCAGGACTTTTTATTACTAGGACTTCTATTTTTAATTTTTGGATATTTTTGGACTTAATTCGTAAAACTGCAAGTTCCATTTTTCTTAATTTTTCACTTTGTATTCTAGGAAAATAAATTATTTGTTCAATTTTACAAAGTTTGTTGTCTTCACTATTTTCTGTTACTTATTTAAGAGCATCGACTCGTAACAATATATCAAATGTGTCTAGTCTACTTACTTGGTCTTTCTGATACTCATATGTGGATTCTTTTCGTAGTAAATTTAAACATCTATAACTTTCAGTGAGTTTATTAGCAATTAGCAGTTTTTTCATTATTCCATTAAGAAGGGTGTCTTTTGTTGCGAGACCTGCAATCCCACCAATCTTGTCCTGCACCCAATTAAAATCACCTCCCAAAATAAAATCGTCCATGGTATAATTTTGATTGTACCCTGTTAATGCTAAGTTCTATCGTTTTACACCGCTCCGGTGGCCTAGTGGCTAGAATGTCCGCCTTGGATGCGGGTTCGAAGACCGGCTGAGTCATATCAAAGACTTACAAAAATGGCACAAACAGCTGACTCGCTAGGCGCTTAGCATTAAGAGGTTAGTGTTAGGACTGGTCGGACTGATGTCAGGATAATGTGATTGCTTGGGACATCATTCTACATAATGTGGCATAATACCCCAGTGCTAGTCATCACTATAAAGTGCCACACTGCAGAAACGTAGCGATATGACTGAAAACTGTTAGAGCACGTTAAAAAAACAACACACACACACACACACACACACACACACACACACAAGATCATTTTAATATTGTGCAGAGAAGGAATAGAAACATTCAGAATGTGCAATTCATTAAATTTAGCGTGTAGTAGACTGACTTGGAGAAAGTAGTTTACTGTATTTTGCCCCCACTGTAGTTTAGTGTCATTTTATTAGTTATAAAAGTTGCTACTCCCGCTTTCAGTTCTTTTTTGTTGTTATTGGTTAGGACTATAGAATTTAACTTTTCTTCCATTAAGGCGTTCATCTCATTACACATCTTATGTGTTTTCTGTAGTAAAACAACATCATATTCCATCTTTCTCATTCAATTTTATTTAATTTTGTTCCTCGTTTATTTTATTTTCCTTTACAATCCCCACTCGGAAGTTTTTTCCTTCTATTTTCTCATGACGTCTTGAGCAAAATTAAGCTATACTGACTTTATATACTATTTTTAAGTCATGTTGGGTAATTTATTTGTCTCGGCTGTTTCCAGCCGCGAAATTCTTTGAATTTTTCTCGCTTTGTTCGTTTCTTCCCCAATGATTTCCCTTTGAAACTGTCCGTAAGTCTTACTACACTTTGTCCATCCGTCCTGCCATGTGTGTCATCCTCACTGGTAATTCCATTTGCCGTTGTGTCCGATGCTATGTTAGTATTATTCATGTCCTGTCGTGAATCTTTCCACTGATATTTTTTTTCTTTTTCTTGTAGCTTAAGATCGTAATTTACTGTGGGGTGATTCACGTTTAATGAGTCTTTTGAGTGTTCTCCTTTTCTGGGGTTTGATCCCCCTTCGGAGACCATTCTCCGGAGTTCGATTTTTTGCGTTTTCTTTCTGTCTGTACAGGAGCTGATGTTAAAGGCGTAATCTTTAAGAGATCTGCTGGTTTATCTTCCGTCGGGATATTCCATTTATTTGAGGTTTCCCATCCTTCCTCGTCATCATCGGATGACTGATTGTCTACTTCCAGGGACATGTCTTGCAGAATATAAAACTTATTCTGCAATGAGAAGTTTTTCTTCTATAATCCCCTGATTTATTGGGATTTCTACACTAGTACCATTACTTTTAAAATTCTCCCATTCAACCTCTTTGTTGGGGTTTATGCCCCTCGTCAGTTCGGTTCGATTCCCCTCCCAGAATACGTTTGAGTGAATTTCTTATGTCTGTTCGGCCGTTGAGTATCTATATGAGCATTTCTTCACTGACATTTGCATGGTCTTCCTTGGGAGTGGTTTATAGCTTACCGGACGCTCAACTTAAGACATCCCTAAAAGGGGCATATTCTCCTGCTGTGGAGTTTCTCACCCGATTTGAGTCCCTGCTGCTTTATTGGATAGCCCGCCATGCTGGTGTTCAGCTCCAGTATATTTCTTCATCACTGTCAACATTGACAAAGCTCTTTCTGGCTTGCATTGCATGCGTTGGTTTATCGATGTGATTTAGACGATCCAACGGCATGTTGGTCAGTCTCGTGGCACTTGGAGCACCTTCTATCCTCGCATCCTCTGTAGCAGGATTTGAGAAGGATCTAATCACATAGAAAATGTTATGATTATCGGGATTGTTAGGTATAGGCATTGGTGCGTAGAAGACATACCCGCATATCGACCCAATAATTAATTGTCATCGACGTACTCTGTCACTCCGCATTCATGCGATAGAAATTAAGGTCTATAGAAGCAATTATACAGCAAAACAAGCAGCAATGGGGATACCCTAGGGCAAATGAGGACATATAAGGAAAAACAGGGGGTTGAACCCTGGGGCAGTAGATGGGAATCTAACATTTTGGGTCTATCTGGGGTGCTAGACAGGAATTGAACATGGATTGGACTGTCTAGGGACAAGGGGAATTTAACATGGGTGACGTCACGGTACTAGACACTGGGGAAACAATGGTAGCAATGTTGCAAGTGGCTGACCCCAATCGGGCGGAGCAGTTAGGAACAGTGTTGCAAGTGGCTAACCTGAATACTAGCTATTCTTAGTAGGGACAAACACAATAGAGACATGAAAAGAGGCATAGATCTATCATACAAACATTGATTTATCTATTAGACATAAATCTATCAAACAAATAGCTATACAATCGACTAAAACAAATTAAGGCACGAGAGAATAGACATCTCTTCTAGACATATCAGTGGCCCTGAAAAGGACCTTTTTTGTTAATACCATCCAATTAACATAGAGTGCATCACACGGGTCTTCTTCTCTTCCTCAAACTTCGTCTAACATTTGGACCGTAGATTAAGACTCGCTTCAGACAGCCTTGCCTCTCCTCATAGATCCTTCGTTTCGAAAGGGCTGTATCTGTGATCTTGGTGACAGCCCATGATGATTTGACATACATGGGCTAGTCCGGGCGGAATATCATCGACGATAGGATGGTAGACGATTCTACGTTAGTCCACATCTTGTAACGAGAACAGGTGAATGGAATGAGGTGAACCGCGGTTGTTTATAGTTGACGAGCGGATCGAAACGCATTGACTTCTTTCACCAATCCCAACGCGCATTACAAAGATCAGTCACAGTGCTGGGTCTCTCTTCCAATCCGAAGAGAGCTAACTGTGACCTCACATTCCCTATATAGGAGCGCTAGCGTCTGTGCGCAGTGAATCAATGGGACAGAGTTAGAACATGACGGAAACTACGAAGGCGATGAATTGGGGTGCACAGGCTGTGGATTCGAGGAGTGATGGCACAGCAGCGGCTACTAAAGCAACCACAGTCCTACTTCCACAAGAGAACGGTTTTAATTGGGATTTAGTAGATTTTCTTTCTTCACAAGAGTTTGTTCCTGTACCAGCACCTTCGCCGCCTTCTCCTTCCTTATCGTACGTCGGGGAGTTTAGACAGAGGCAGAAAGAAGAATTGGAGAAATTTTTGCAACAGCACAAAGAAGAACAAGCCTTTCTCGTTCAACAGCAACAGCGAGAAGAAGAGGCAAGAAGAAACGACAGGAAGATAAAGAAGAAGAAGAAGAAGAAGAAGAAGAAGAAGAAGAAGAGAAGAAACAAGACATAGAATAGAAGGAGTACGGTGAAAGTCAAACGGTGACGGTAATCTTAGAGATTTTGGCACAGTTAAGGAGTCAGAAACAAATGTATCAGACTTCTTTAATACGACTCAAGAGAAAATACCTTCCCGAGCCAAACAGTCCAAACCCGTCCACGCTCCCACTACGCCTGAGATACCAACACTAGTGACTTCTACCAAATCATTGACAGTAGCAGGTCCAGAAGTAGGCCTTGACAAAGGCATGAGGCAGTTAAAGCTCATTATTTCCCGTTCCTGTGGAGAAAGGAAAAGAAAGTAAGATACAGAAACGTGACTTATCGCCTCGCACAATTGCTGAAGTCTTGGCTCAAATTCATGCCAGCAATTTTCAAGATGACATGAGTGAACCAGAATCCAGACCCAGAGTGTCTACGTCAAACCAAAGTCCACCACCAGTAACCAGTGAAAACTACTACCACATTCGTACAGACGTATAAAAGCTCCTCTAGAAAATTTAGAACCACAGCCTACACGTACACGGTGAAATATAAAGATTTCAAGTCCGACGTATCATTGGAGAAAGCAAAAGAGTTCATAACGGATTTTTGGGATTCATTGTTAACCACACTGAAACGGCAATGGAAAGCCAAAGAAGACGATCGCTTGACACTTTCCATTTATCACGATAGTCTGAAGTCTCCCGTTTGGATCGAGTTGAGCAGGCCATCAGAATTGACACCGTCCAAAGTCATCGACAAGATTCACCACGTACAGCAGTCCAACGAGAAGTTTCACCTCACCGATGGAAAATCGACACTATACATGGCCCACGTTTCTTTTCCCAAAGGGACCGGACAACGCAGAAAGGTGTAATTGGTGGACAACCTTCGTTGCATCAAGCGTAGCCTCGTCCGTATTAACAATCCACAAGATAAGATGTGTTTAGCCAGGGCCATCGTGGTGGGATGAACGTATGCCGACAAGAACGACACAGTAGAATGGAAACGAGACTGGGAGAGCATTCGAAAATCGGACCCAGCCAAACAACGAAGAGAAGCAGAACCCCTGTTATAGCAAGAGGGGGTATCCAAAGATATTGCCTGTAGTATTCCTGAAATGCAAAAACTGCAAGACGTCTTAGCTCCACACTACCCACTGAAAATACACCTCAAGAAGTGCGTGGAAAACTGTTGTTTCGAGGCAAAGATTTCAAAGACTGAAAATACATTCACGTCTATTATCACGATGAACATTTCAATCCCATTACCAGTATCACCGGATTCCTGGGATACAGTTATTACTGTGAGAAATTTGATTATGGCTATAACAATCGAGAGCAACACAAGCAATGCTGATCGAAATGTCCCGGGTGTTTGGTGAAGGACAAGAACGAGTGCATTGCCCGGCTTGCCAGCTCACTTTTGTCAGCCCTACCTGTTACCAACAACATCTAAATACGCAAGGTTCACAGCAGAAAAGTACTTGTCAACTGGTGAGATTGTGTTCATACGTAGCAATAATGCCAAGGGGCACGTTTGTCCAGGAAAGAAACGATGTCACATTTTTCACCAAATTGTGGACTTGGAACATGTATGCTACATTCAAAATACCATCCCCAACAGGAGGAGAAGGACGAGGAAGATGTCCAGAAGAAAGGGAATTTCATTTTTTTCGATTTGAATGCATGCAAGAGACTGGCATTCACATTCTTAATTTCTGCGTGGCTCATCAAACGTGCGAGAAGTGCATCCAAGAACCTATCTTTTGCCCATGCCCTCACAGTAGCAAGATTCCTAGAGGACGTGGAAAAATCTTTTGGGGACCGTACACACTGACCGATTTTGCCCAATGGATCTTAGACTCTATCGACGAGACATGGAGTCAGGAGGACATCGAACGTTACGGATATTGCCATCGCTATGTCACGGTGACGGCTCACAATTTCTCGGGATACGATAGACAATTTCTTCTAAAATACTATACGGAACAAAGCACCGAACGCCCTAAAGTGACTTTGAACGAAGCTATTATCATTTCCATGCAAGTGGGACAAGTACAGTTTAAAGATTCGACGAGATACTTGGCAATGCCATTGAGCCGAATGCTATTTTCCGCACTTTTTCAATACCGAGGCCAGTCAACACGCCGTTCTGTCACATTTGCCTGATGCTTACTACTATGATCCCAACAGCATGCGCACCGAACAACGAGAAGCTTTCTACGCTTGGTACCAAACTCACGCCTCGGACTCCATCGACTTACAGGAAGAAATATCAAAGTATTGTCGATCCGACGTGGACATTTTACATCGTTGCTGTAGAAAATTTTGAGAATTGTTCATTGAGCACGGAGGGATCGATCCTTTGAAAAATGCCTGCAAAATTGCCAAAGCGTGTTCCTTAGTGTACCGCAAACGATTCATACCCGAGAAGACCCTGGCTGTCATTGCCCTCAAACGACCAATTTTGTCAAACGTCGATACCCGATCCAAGCCCTACTCGGGCTACATAACTTGTGCGACAAGGAAGACAAATGGATCCAACATGCCAGAAACGGGAGAGGCGAAAAGACTATTGGAAATTATTCAGTGAATGGCTGGGACTTAGAAAGCCCTAAGATCGTGTACGAGTTTAACGGTTGCTTATTTCATGGATGTCCGACATGCCGCTTCAAGTCCACCATCCTGCGAAACACCTTTTCCTCATCTGTGCACCAGACGCAGACAACGCGTAGCTTTGAATGGGGGCTGCAGTTAGATGATTCTTCAATTCCCGCCTCCTGGCGAATTTCGCTGGATACACTCAACACTTTTCAACTGCTTTAGAGAACATTCTGAAATTTTAAAACCATTTTATTAACTGATAAGGCCCATCAATATGCTAACAATAACAGCTCAGTGCTTTGCATTCTCAGATCTCTATCATCATTTGGAAGAAAGAAAACCATTATATATGTAAAAGGACAAGAAAAAGATGTTTGTTTTTCTCTGGTAACAGCGTTCTTGTCTATCTGCTGCGAAAGATTACTGTTATTAAAATGTTGCTGCTTTTTCCCACCACAGTTTGCAATTTGAATAGCAGAACGCTCAACACTTTACGTTTTCCCATGCGAAAAGCTATCATGTTCTACTTCTGCAACAGCGCAGTTGTATTGCAGCCCAACATATTCCATCTGTAAGACCTCATTTGAACATCAAGTAATTCGACACTTTACAACCAGGGAGGACAGGGATCCAGTGATTTGGCGCACAGGTTGCTCAGACCTAGCCCAAACCGAATAATCATTGGTAGAGCTACCTTCCAGCGTTGACTCCTCAGAGTCAAACTAATTAAACATCCTCTGCCTGCAAGAAGCCGTCCACTATCATGTAATCGTCTCCTACTCTTGGAATTTCTTTGGCTGCCCTCTCAATTTGTCACTCTTGGCACTTTATACCCGTCGAGAAAACTGAAATCATTTTACCATGCACATGGATCCTGCCACTCAAGTTGTGATACGTCAACTTCTGTTGGTAGAACCAAACTGGTATCTTCTTTCCTCTGTACTGCAATAGACGGTCAACGTGATAAGCTTTTGCTGGCTGTTTCCTCGATTTCTTAACTAAATAGGTTAAATCGTCTAGCTTCTTTGTAATCAAATAAGGTCCTTTCCATTTTGAAATGAACTTCTGATAGATTCCTACTTTTCCTAATGGATTGTGCAGCTAAACTGCCTGTCAACCTTCAAATGATCTCTTCTTTGCCGTTTGATCGTAGTATTTCTTCTGGTATTGGGAGCTGACTCTAAGATGTGTACAAGGCATGTTATATGATTCCTTCAATCTCAACTGAAGATTTCTGACATAATCTGCACCTTCAATTTGAGTTGTGTCCAGATTGTTCAACTCCGTCGGAATGTCCATCACTGCTTTCATTGATAATTTAATTTCTTTTCCCAAAGTCATCATATTTGGTGCAAATCTAGCACTGGCGTTAACGGATGACCTATAGGCCATCATTACTTTTTGGAGATACTCATTCCAACTGTGTTCATTCTTTCGCAATACATTTAAAGCATAGCTGTGAGAGTCCGACTGAATCTTCAACAGTTCCATTCGCTTGAGGATGCATGCTGGTAGTCCTTGTCTTCTTGATGTGTAGAAGATCACACATTTCTTGAAATATCTTTGACTGGAAGTCAGTACCCTGATCAGAGAGTGCTTGAAGTGGTGTGCCAAATCTACTAAGAAAGCAGTCAACAAAGGAATTTGCAATAATTTGAGCTTCTTGATCTGGCAATGAGTTAGCTTCTGTCCATTTTGTAAACAGGTCACACATGACAAGGATATATCGGTATCCATTTTTACTTTTAGGTAATGGACCTAAAATATCCATTGCTGCTCACTCCATTGGCTGTCCAGCTAAATATTGGCCTAATGCTGCCCTGCGAGACATCTTCGGGGTTTTCCTTGCTATGCAGCTATCGCAAGTTGTGAGTAGCTTTTTATCTCCCTTCTCATATTTGGCCAGTAAAAGGTATGTTTTATTTTCTCAATTGTCTTATCTGCACCGCCATGGCCTGCCAATGGAACGTCGTGAAAGTACTTGAGTACGTCTGCCCTCATTTTTAGTAGAGAGAACAAGCTGGCAATGGATGGTCTTGCCATCTTCACTTATCCATTTTTGGTACAGCATGCCATCCGTCAGGTGTAGCCTATCCCAAATGCGCCATAACGTCTTCAGCTCTGTTGGACTGCCTAAGATATTTGACCACTCAGGTTTTCCAGAACCTTTCTTAGCTGGAACCATGATAGAGGTAATATTAGGATCCTGCAGCTGATCTTGTCGTATTCGTCGCTAGACCATCCCACTATAACACAATGAGTAGGTTTCGGACCAGCCTCCTTATGTGCCTTCTGAGCTCGAGTCATGACCATCACGAAGTCTAAATCGTTCTCTTGTACAGGGAAAGAATTCGCATCTAAACTTCTCTTCTGACTGTTTTCGTTCGGAGAGACGTGAGCAACGTCGGAGGGAGTACCTGATATCTGAGACAGTGGTGGTGACTCAATTTTGTATTTTGAGAGTTCAAAGTCATCATCAGAGATTTCGTTAGATTCTTGTTGCCGCCGGCAAACAGCGCAAGGATTTTGGGATAATGCATCAGCGTTAAAATGCTTCTTACCAGCTCTATGAGTGACATGAAGATTGTAAGTTCCCAATTCTTGCAGCCATCTTGCAACTTACCCTGTTGGCCATTTCAGATTTTGTATCCAACTTACTACAAAATTATCCGTGCGTATGAGGACCTCTTGCCCATAAAGATAATGGTGAAATTTACAAAGGGTAGAGACTACAGCAAGCAATTCCTTTCTGATCACACAGTATGAAACTTCATGCTTATTCAAGGATTTGCTCATGTAAGCAATTACCCTTTCATGTCCATCTTGCTCTTGGGAAAGTACAGCTCTAACTGCATATTTACTAAGATAAAGCGAAGCCCAGACGGTGGATAAGCAAGGTCTGGAGTACTGGCTAGGGCTAGTTTCAAAGCATCAAAGGATGCCTGACACTCCTGCGACCAAGCAAACTTGACACATTTTTCACACAAATTATGCAAAGGTCTAGCAGTATCAGCAAAGTTATTCACAAACCGTCTGTAATAAGAGCGTACACCTAAAAAGCTGCTAACATGCTTAGTGGTTGAGGCCACTCTTGAACAGCTGAAATTTTATCTGAGTCAGAATGCACGCCATCTTCCGAAACGATATGGCCTAAAAATGTTGCACTGCGCTGGAAGAAGATACAATTCGATGGTTTCAGCTTCAGATTTGATTTCAACAGTCTCTTGAAAATGTGTTCCAAGAGTTCCAAACTCTGAGAAAAGGAAATCGCTGGTGCGAGAATGTCGTCCATGTATATCAAGCATTCCTTCCACTGCAATCCCCTTAATATATCCTCCATTAATCTTTCAAATGTTGAAGGGCTTCCAGCAAGTCCAAATGACATTACAGTAAATTGATATTGGCCAAGGCCTGTTGCAAACGCTGTTTTCTCTTTATCGTTTGGGTCTAAGCCAACGTGCCAGAATCCTGAGTTGAGATCCTTACAATGAAACCATTTTGATCCACTTAAGGCGTCTAGGTATTCATCAACATTTGGTAATGGATAAGCATTTTTGACAGTTACATCATTCAGTTTTCTATAGTCTACGCAGAAGCGTGTTGATCCATCTTTCTTGGTAACCAAAACTACAGGGGAAGCCCATGGGCTATTTGATGGCTCAATAATTTTCTGATCCAGCATTTTCTGTATCTCTTGCCCTTCGATTTCTTGTTTCCCAACTGGTTGTCTTCTTGGTGGTTGGCTTATAGGGGCGGCGTGAAGGGTATTGATGCGGTGCAACACTCTGTCAGTGCGCCCTAAATCATCTTTTGATTTGGAGAAAACATCATCCTACTTAATGAGTAGTTCCAAAAAGGCTTGTTTTTCATCATTACTCAAATATTTGGAACTTCTTTGCAACAATTCTTCTAGATGCCCAGTCACCTTGTTTGGAATATCATCTGCATTGTGGGTAAGAACTGTAGCACATCTCTGTTCTGTCGTTCTTCTGTGTATACTGATTCACAAAAGCCCAGCTTCATATTTGGGTATACACTAACATCTGAGTCATTTTCGTTAACGACTTGCAACACTTTGTATTCCCTTCTTGTGTCAGTAACGCCCTGAACAATATATAAATGTTTTTTTCGAAGAGCTCTCTGTTTGATTCAACAAGTCCAATGTCCGAAAGGCGTTCAATTCTTGGTATCATGACTGGTAGCCACATGTAAGAGTTAGCAGTTATAGTAATGGTGCATTTTGCAACAACTCTACATGACTTTGAAACCTCTCCCCCAATCCAAAATTGTATATCAACATAATTTCTTTGAATGGTCAAGTTCTTGTTGTCACTTTTAAGGCAAACTTAAGCATAAAATTTTGTCCAAGGATATCCTTCGGTATAATGTCACACACAGTCACAGTCTGTGCGTATGGGACAATACCAAACGCAATATTCAGTAGAACTTGTCCGTAAACTTGTAGATGTTGACCATTTATTCCCTGAACTTCTTGTGGTGCAACCACAAGAGCATGTCGTTTATCATAAGGTATCTTTTGAAACAGTGTGCGATTTAGAGTAAAAGTGGAGCCACTGTCAACAAGAAACTCTGCCTCGACACCTATAATACTTCCATCTGTATAAAGTCCGTTGTCCCATTTTCCTATAACTTCTCCAACCTGACCTAAATGTTTGTTATCTGCTGTTTTACCCTTCATCTCTTCGGTCGAATCATTTTCTTTAGGCCATTTTCCATCCATCAACCCCTGGCCTAATGAGCTGATGGTTTCCTGTTCCCCTGCTGTTTATACTGGGTCAGCTGAGTGTTCGCTCATTTGCATGCAGAATTTCCAGCTTCCATCTGACTTAGACACTTTTGTTAAATTGGGCATTTACGAAAAAGTGATCTGGAGAATTGCAGATAAAGCAAGATCTACTATTAAATAGTTGAGTTTGAGGCTTCGTCTCCCATAGAGATTTATTGTTCTTTTCAATTTTATCTGGCTTTTCCATAACTTGTTTCAGGGTATTTTCTAGAGCAAGGTCAGCTCGCCCATTTTTGTACCAACATGTTTTTTCTGACTGGTAATTTAGCCCAGTTACGCCTCTGACACTTGACTTCCGTTCATTATTATCTCCAATTACTGCTTAATATCTTTCAATCACATCAACTGCTTCTGCAACAGTTTTGCATTCTCTATCCATGCATCTACACGTCATCTCTAATAAAATTGCTTTGTATAATTGTTTCAGTGCAATGGCTTCTTGTGCAACTGCGCCCAAGTTGGAATAAGCCTTTTGTGCCATCTGACGAAGACTCTCCCCAAGTACAGCTATGGACTCACCAGGCTGACGTTTGCTTGCTTCGAATCTTGAAAACCATCGGTTTTGCTGACGGTTGCTTCCGAACCTTTGCTCAACTTTAACAACTAGAGCTGAATATGACTGTTTCTCCTCAACAGAGAGACTGATGTAGAAAGTACATGCAGCACCCCAAAGACTTGCACTAAGGGCCAGAATTTTGTCACGGTCTCTCCATCGTCCGAGCTCTGCGCATTTCTCAAAGTGGGAAATGTACTCATCCATCCAGTCATCCCTCACGCTATATGGTGTCAGCTGCATTGATGGACGTGAATGAAAAAAATCTCTCAGCATCATTAAAATCTTGTTTCATATTGTTTATGACATTCTCATGCCCTTCTCTTTCTATAGCAATATCTTCACGAGAATCTTCCCTTTCGTTGCCAGGACCCTCATCATATATAATATCGCCCTGACCAGCCTCAGATTCACCTACGTCAGCTCTAAATACAACTTCAGGATCAGGAGAATCAACCATTTTATTCTTCAAATTTTTCTCGTATATACAGTAATTTCCAAGTGTCACTGTGCACCACACTTGCGGTCCAAATTTATGCTGGTCTCTTTAGGTTCGAATCCTGGATGGCAAATATATTTTTACCATCCCACCGGTGCCACGAAAACGTTGTAACACCCCGTGTGTTATATATCGAAAAGACCAGAATTCAAGACTTAAAAATGCTTTCTATAAATAATAAGTGCGAGATAGAACATGCCTTTCAATATCGCATAGTGACTTTACATCTTTCCACTTAATGTTGTTGTCCCAGGGCTTGTAGAACTGTTGATGTCGTTAGATGAATTTCTTGACGAATTCATTAATACTCATGACAACAGCGTGACTTTACGAGGCCCATAGCAAGGTTTTGTACTCACATTTAGATAAAACACAGAGTACACATTTTTTTTAAGAGATGCAGACGGCGATCTAAACAAAGTTGAGTGAGTGGCATACGTTCAGGAATGGAAGAAGTAATTCACAAGTGGTAGATGTTTTCAGTGACAGGTAAAAATGACATGATCAAATATGCCAAAGTTTCGTAGGTCAAACATCATCTCACATCTCAACTTAAACATCAAATAATCTTCACACATTAAATGGACAATATTTATGCATGTAAAACTCCATTCACAATGCCATTAAGGTATTATAATATAGTGAACTGCATCTTGTTTTTCTTTTTTTTTTTTTCTTCATGTTTTTACATTATCATTATTAGTATTATAATTTGGAAAAGGAATGTAGTTCTTAACAGTGCCTAGTATTTTGGTTTGTTGAGTTACAATATTTTTAAAAATTAATAAAGCGTGGGGCCCCTGTGAGCGCGTGGCCCAGTTGGGACAATTCGGTCCAATTAGCCTAAGGTTGGCCCTGAACTAAGTAACAGCAAAGAGAGAAAACCAACAAGTTATGTAAAATTCAACAAATAATTTATTTCACTAGAATACAAACAATTTAAAACTAACTTTCAAAATTGCGAATTAAAACCCAAATAGTCCTCAAAGTTCTATTTTGAACTCCAAATGTATGAATTTCCAACTGAATTCCAGTGTTGTTCCAAATATGTTCCAATATTGAAAGTGTTGATGTTCCTGTAGTATCAAACATGCTAATGTGCCAGTGGCCAGGAATGTGGAGATGTGTTCACAGTCTTTTGATGTATCAACAATAATATAATCCAAGATGTCTTTATCTGAATTCACTATAATTCCAAATTAATGCTTTAGTCCAAGAATATTATTTTTCAAGTAAACACCATTATGGAAAAAGCTAAGACACAATAGTAGAGCCAGGATGTAGGTCAATCTCTTCTCTAAAACATTCAAAGTCGTCAGCAAGTTTAGGAATTTCCAAGTAAAAAACTAATATCCTACATTCATATAGAAGTAAAGATGTTTACTTCCAATGATAAAGATCTGACTATTTAATATGTACTGATAGAGAAATATTAGCTATGTATTATGTTGCTTGCAAAATAAATGTCACTGGTCAGGTACACCATTAGCTTGATATTGGACAAAGGTCAAGTACAAAATGCAGATATATATTACATATAATTATTAAGAAAAGCCAACAAACAATACAAATTAAATGTACATAATAGGTTATGCACTGCTGTTCTGAATAGCTGAATAATTCAGCTATAAAGATTTTGAAATGTTTCTAATCTTTTATACTTATTAAAATTTGAAGTTATTACATGAATAATGTAATTGGTAACTTTCATATCATGAAGTACATGTAAACAGAATTTGGTATGGTTTTTATAATCCTCAAACAATTAATTACACAACATTGGTAGAATAAAAGATTAGTAAAGCTGCTCTTGTCTTGTCTCCATATAAGAGCACCTCCCTTAAATATGTTTTCCTTCAGAAATCTGAAAAAGAATGATACATTGACAAGAGATAATAAACCGATGAAACAGCTATTAAACGGTCATTGTCATTAATTTAAGAGACAATATTATGCGGCATAAAATTGCAGCACCACAAACGGACTCTTGAAGAGAGATGCAGTAAAATGAATATGTAGAACTGGAAATATCCAATGTGCACCTGAGACAAGTTAAACGAACAAATTGCATGGCAAGTAGTCCATGAGTATGCCTGCCTGGGCATGCTTATTTCTCCTGACAATCTGCATGAGCATTATTTCTCAACAAAATTTGTCACTGATAGTATTATTGCTTTCAAGATTGCAAACAGATTTTTGTAAGTGATTGTGATAACGAATGAGCTCGTGTCCATGTGTGTAACATAGTTGTCAAGAATTGGGTGTTACAAACACTTCCGATTGAAATCTTGTAGAGTTAGTGCCGTCAGTCTGAAACTTTGGGAAAAATACCTAATACAGACACTCCTATATTTTATAATGGCATTTAAATCTTGGGGCAATATAATGATAATTATGTCGTATATTAAATAAAGGCCTCTATAATACACAACAATTATTTCATCAGGTATGCTAATTTTCTTCCTGGGCAAGTGAAATTTAGTTTTTGCTTGTCTGGTAAGTGGGATAGGAAAATGGAATTTTTCCAGATCTATTCTGGTACAAGTTAAACACTAAACAACTTTGAAAAATTCATTGTTAATCATATGAAAATATGTAACAAATACAACTGCTAAATTCTGATAATATAATATGCAATATATCAAGATGCAAGTATAAACATTTGAGTAAGAGGACGGCAATCTTGTAGTAAATAAATACAGGTGAATAAAAGCATCAAATTCGATCACTGTATAACCCAAATTTCATTATGTATGATAACATGTGTCTATAGAAAATAACTTTCCCTACTTGTGGCAACATTAGTCACAGCTACTGACTTCTTTATTATGACAATATTCAAAATGATGTTAATTCGATGTCTGTTTTTGTTGGTCTAAAAGTAAGGGTACCCAGTGACATAACTTTAAGGAAAGATGAACCAAAGTTTAATGACGCATGCAAGTGACAATAACATCTTCTGAAAATCAACCAATAAAAATTGTAAGATACATCATTTGACTAAATAATATGCTCAGTGTTGGCTTCCATATTCAAGTGCTCAAGCACTGAGAAATCTAGGGGATATAATGGCTAAGACCAAGAAAATTTAGAAAACATGCCATTCACTGTAAAGAAGCTTAAACGTCGGAACATCTCAACAAAACTTAAACAAAAGAGAATAACTTCAGACCTTTTCATGATTCTGTTCATTTTTTATAGTGATATCTATTATTTCCTACACAATGATAATTATATTAATCTATTGCAAGTAATAATAGAGAATACAATCCCTATTTTAGGAAGAAGTAACCTAATGGGCCAAACCATGCCAAGTTTGCTTGTTGGCAATTCTACCGCTAGAAATATTTCACCCAACATGGGTTACACAGCAAATGTTCTGTGCATGTTTCATTCCATGAAATGGTTGTCACGTCACATGTAGGATAAAAGTTAAAGTTTGAAGATGCCCTTTCTCAACGTCCCAAGTGAACAACATATTTACATTTTTTATGAGTGAATCATTATTTAACACAGTCTCTGCATTTGTTTCCATACAAATACATAGAGCAGCATGCAGCAACTTTGCTCTATCGGAGAGTGTTACATCATCAAATGATAATAGTCATATATCTGAAAATTTGATAGCTAATATTTCTAATTTACATTTTTGATATTGATAATTTGTTATGTACAGAAACATTGCTCCATCCTCTTTCAGTTCCTATGAAAATGAAATTTGATATAAAGATCAAGTAATACATAGAACATGTTATTTTTAATAATGTAATAAATTTTGGAGATGCGCATTTGGTTATAGCTCCCCGTTTAAGGAATTACTAGGAGCAAACGTCACGGAGAGAAAGTGTTAGTGAGTTTCCATGATGCCATGGTCAATTAGTAGTGAATTCAGACCCAAACCGCATGACAGTCCCTGAATAATGTAGTCCTTAATAAAATCTAGTAGTGTACCTTGGTGTTGTGACTGCAGTGGCAGTATTTACGGTAGGAAACCGGTAAATTACACAATGGAATAAACAAGAAGAGACTCTGCAGATACCGTCTATGTCGCCATGGTGGCAAATGTGATGTAGTTGTATTGGCGTAATGTGCCTTGGAACCATGGATTGACTGGCCTAAGGTGGCGTAGTTAAAATAGTTCCCTGAGTTAGGGGATAGTTGTAGAGTTTCTACGGCGTGAACTGCTGACGGTACGGAAAGTTGAAGAAGGGAAACTATGCAAACGTGCGGTTGATAGATATTTGGCAAGTTGGGAAATCTGTGGTTTTACATTGATTAGAGTAAAATTTATGTATAGAATGGACACGTCTGGCTTTCTAACTTACAACTGAAGTTGTATAGAAGTCTTTGGAAATTTGGGGTAAACATATGACTTCTAGCGGGAATCGCGCCAGGGTTTGACACCGCTCGGTCAAGCAAAGACCCCTGGCTTGTAACAATAATATTAAGCGGAATGACAGCATGTGTATGTCGTTACAGTAAGTACCGGTAAGTTTGTGTTGTGAAGTTCGTCTTGACAGAGCTACTTTGGCTACTACCAGGAATGAATTTCGGTCTTCTATTGTGACAATGGATACTCTGCCACTGAGCTATTGTAACTTATATAATATTATCTATCTGGACTGATTGTATGCAGCTATGCATGTAACATATTATATCTGTTGAAACCAAATAAAAAAATAGTTTAAGAAAAGTCCTCTCTAATTTGGTATAGTTTTTGTCAACAGACTGCCATTAAGTGTAAAAAGTTTCAAAATTGTATCAAAATGAGACAGTTAATTAATGATACGTATCTATATTTAATTTTGTACTAAAATGCCAGCTCCAAAACATTCCTTCTCCACTGCCTCTACCTCTCAATATGTATTAAGCAAGTATTGTATATGTAATAAAATGTACACCTTATGTTCAAGACTGGTAAGTCTGGGTCAGTTTGTGTAGATGCTGTGTTAAGTACTTCATTTTTGGTTGACCTGATGGATACATCATTAATGGTGGTGCCTTCATCTCTGGCCAAACAGGCAGAAGGGAGAAAGAATTTCACCTTCATATACCCTGATCTGCATGAAGCCCCTGAACATATAGAAAAACTCCAATTATGTTAAGAATTTTGAAAACACTATGCCTATGCTATCTAAGAACACAAAAGGACTACACAGCTGCAAGCTATATGATTGTACATCAGAAACTTAGAGTTAAATGCAAAAACCAAATAATCCAATTGAATTATGTTACTCTGTCATGGTCATGATTCCAGTTTTACATTGTAAGTTTTATGAGTTTTCCTTGATGGACACCATTATAATAGTAAAATATATTTTTTGTGATCCCATAAATTATGTTCTAGCGAACAACCAGTGTAATGTTAACAGAAAAACCTATTGCAGACTTCAAAATAATACACTTCGACTCTGACAATGG